>VZSV01000026.1:2995201-3029429 GCA_013398735.1 Nothocercus julius | reverse complement strand
TCTTCTCTTCTCTTCTCTTCTCTTCTCTTCTCTTCTCTTCTCTTCTCTTCTCTTCTCTTCTCTTCTCTTCTCTTCTCTTCTCTTCTCTCTTTTCTTGACAGTGACACTGACAAAAACTCCCTTGGAACCAGATGATATCTCATCCCACTTACCTAAGAGCCTGAGGGCCCCATTTCAGCTTTGGAGAAATGGCCATAAATAATGAGCCGACAGAGCTGATCTAGATCCAGAGCATTATGAATCCTTAGACAACCCCTAAGGATGTTAAACAGCAAGGAGCTGGAGCGGGTGCATTCACTATTGTGATTACCTGCAAATGAAGGCAGTAGCTCTGACTCATGTGCTTATGGAGGAGAATTATAAAAAGATCTGTATTCTCAATTACTGCCTGGGCTAGAGGGCAGGAGCTGGCAGATAATGGGCAAACCAGATTCTGAGGCTGAGGAAAGCCATTTCTCTTCCTCTATGATCTATATAAAGCCCACAAACATGGGATCCAAATTTTCTTACCTCTTACATAGCATCAACTTAACAAAATATGGGCACGCCTCCACTGCTGTTGTTCATATGTATTTACTGTATTGGCAAACTTTCAACTAGATGAGCCTCAGCGCGGATACTGATCCATGCCGTGGTGGAAACAGGGTTTAAGGCACATGCTGCTGCTTCAGAATATGATAACTGCTGGCTCAGTGCATCCCCTCTGCAGGGTTGATCCCAAAAGCCACCCTGAAGCTGCTCGGCTGCTGATTTGGAGAAACATTTTATGAATCAAAGCAAATGAAAATTGATTTTTACACCATTTCTTGCAGTTTCTCACTTGCTCATTGACAAAGAGGAGATGCTTTTCATATGCCAGCTGGTGACACTGCTTTGTCATAAATTGTTCACCTCTCATTTTTAAGTCGTGCATGAAATACATAGAGACAGCTCTGCCATCAGCCAGTCTGTCATCTCCGGTGCATCTGTCAGTACTTGGGCTTAGCTTTAAGTCCTTTGCCTTGAGTGGTATAGAAATCTCAGGACTTTCCTAGCAACCCTCACTCCTTAGGGACGGGATCAGCTACAGGAATAGGGCCAGCCAGGCACCCATTTCCGATGTCTTCTTTGAAAAGACTAAGTCGCTCGGTCCCTAGGCTACAGTTCTTCACCCAGCAGTCTGGAAATGCTGCTTTCCTGCCCTGTCAGAAACCCTGAGCCGTGGCTCATGCTGCGGTGCCGTGACGAGCAGCTCCGTAGCGACTCGCGGATCCTACTGCACCCCAAAGCGCTGGGGCTGCCGCAGCCTGCAGTTGCTCCACCGGCCTCCAAGCCCTCCCCTAAGCTCTCCCCGCTCGCACTGCGCCGGCTGCAGGTCCCCGAGGCCTCTGCTCACTCCTCTCTGTGCCTGGGAGCGTCACCCTTCCTGCAGCCCTGTGTCAAATACCTCAGGACGCGGGTGTGGGTGTCTGCAAACACCCTGGCGAGCAGCGAGCAGGGGAGGAGCACGCAGCCCTCGCCCCTGCGAAGGCACGGCGTGGAGCTAGTTCTCACTGGTACTTTTCCATCCTGCTGGAAGTTTGCTGACCTAGGTGGGAGCTGTTTGCAAGGCTGGAGCCAAGAAGTGTCCCATAACGTGGCCAAGCCTCCTTTGCCAGGAACCACCTTTGCAGCAGCAGGTTTTTCTCCAATCTCATAGTCATCTTTATTTTCTTTTTTTCCCCTCGACTTAGGCAGGGTAAGGAAAGCAGTCAGCAGGCTGGTGGAGATGGAGATGTTAACTGCATGGAGAAAGACAGGAATTTAGCAGCCTCTGGATAAACCCAGCACTTCTGAGGGTCTGGCTGCCATTTGCACATATTTGTGGATTCCACCAGTCAAACATATTGCTAGAATTTAACTCCTTTGGTGCCAGACTCTCATAGCCACAGATAAGGGTGGGCTTCTTTTCACTCTGAAGAGACACGCACTTTCTCAATGTCCATGCCATAAAATTTACAAAGGCAAAGGAGAAGTTGGGATTCCCCCAAAAGCAGAGACAAGATGTTTCTCATTTCAGAGCCCCTCCTGAGTGATCTAGTGTTTTTTTTTATTATTATTTTTGGTCTGTTTTTGACAGCATCAGTAAGCACTGTTCTACACCTATATGGGCCTCCTCAGTGCTGCAATAATAATAATAGAGGTAAACTAAAATTACTTGTCAAAACGAGGTTGACAAGAGATCCTAAGAAATTAATAAAGCCATGTGACCTGAGGATGCTTAGCCAAGTCCTAGAGGTCATTGCTCACAATGTAAGTAGGTGTACCACTATTTATTAAGATTGATATAAAATCATGCAAGATAAAGTTGGCGGTATTATACAGCGGACTTTTTATATGGCAGCAAGTACTTGGAGGAGGAAAGAGAGGAGTGTGCTTGTCTTGTTCTTTAGCTCACTTGAGTGCCTCTTCTTGTCTTGAACGATGAAGGGCTGGATGAGGTTTCTTAGGCTCAGCCCAGCCCAAATGTGTACAGGGTGCAGAGTGTGGATGGCCACCACTTGCATCTCTAACTCCTTTGAGGTTGTCTTGTTGTCCTGCACAGCATGTGATGGTCATTTGTCCTTGTGCGCAGGGCAGTGACTGTGCCTGAGACAAAGATCCAGAATCCATACCCAACTCCACCCTGATTTCACTGTATGGTTTTGGCCAAATCGTTTGGCCAAGTTTTGTAAGGGATTTTAGCCGAGGCTGCAGCACAATCTCTGCATTTACATGATGAGGCAGGAGGGGGAGCCAGGACCAGACTGCCACCAGTGAGTCCTATTTCCTGGAGAAGAGCAAACAAACCAAACCACCAGCGCTTCATGTCACCAAAGCACGGCAACACCAGCCTACACATGCGTTGCAAGTGGAAATAAACAACAGTGACTCTTTTTTTTCTTGCAGGGAAAAATAGTCAAAAACACTCCTAGATGAAAAACCCCACCATGAACAACATGGTAATTTGCATTCTGGTTGGCAACTGTGATTATGGGGATTTTTAAAAAACATGGTCTTCTTTTAAATGGACAACAGAATGCTGTCTGAGAAAGCACTCAGCCCAGCTCCAGGAACCCCTCAGGCCAGTGTTCCCATGAATCAATCCCCTGCACTCTCCAAATCCTGATTTCTACCTGCGTCTGTAAGTCACTTCTTCGCATTCGTTTTTTCCCCTCTTCGCAGTTCCAGACACTGTATGTTCTATGACTCCAGCTGGAGAAATAAATGAGGACCTGTATGTGCTCTGACCAGTGCCAATTGGTGTGTGTAAAGTAATTGAATACAAAAATTAGAAATGAAAAGGAGGTCAGGGTGAGGTGGCCAAAGCAAACACACGTAGCAAATGCAGAGGGAGGAGAAAGGCCTGTAAGATTCTCGAACTGGGCAGCTCTTGGAGTGTTGTGACGGACAGCAGGGACAGAAACACGGTCTGTCTCTGTTCCCAGGGGCCTGTGTGTAAGGGGAGGGAACGTGTCCTGCTAAATACACCGGGATGAGGTCTCGCTACGCTATGGCAGGTAACATGGCTCTTTGCTCCAAAGATGTCTTGGAGAGCACTGCCAGTCCAGAGCAGTCTTTATGGCTTGGTTTACTTCTGAGTTGTGCTGCTGGAGCAAAGAGCATCGTGTCCTTTCCGCAGGCTGATTTACTGCAGGGCCTCCCCACTGTTTACTGTTACTCCCTGTGTCCCAAACAAGAACTTACACATTCCCAGCACAGCCCTGGACTTCTCTCCTTTGTCCTGGTCCCCATGGAGAGAAGATGTGACTTGGCATGGAGCTAGGCAACGTGTATTTCTTCTCATTCAGGACCCAGTCATGCCAACAGTGTCCTACCTTACCATTCCTTTCATCAATATGTTCATGCTTATCTTTAAATGCACTGAGCTAGGAGCAAAAGCTCATTTTTGCCCCATGCATGGCCATTTCTCTTTGTCTGTGCAACTCTCAGGTACATGTTCCAAGACATAATGATCTTATTTCAGGGGGGAAATGGAGAGATTTTTTTCCACTATGAATTAGTGGACTTTGAAATTTTAAATGGAAATTTTGGAATTTCCAAACGGTCTTATAATGAAGAGAGGGAAATGCAGGTATTCAGTCTTAGTGCTGGGAGCTTTACTGGGGAAGAGGATGACACAGGAACATTGCTGATAGGTAAGCTTGGGGGAATAACCCAATACAACTGTGATGAACTGATCCTTTCTGTCAAGAATTCTTCTCCTTGTTTCTAAGGAATTTTAAGTCATTCCAACCTGTCTATGGGTTATTTGTGTTCTGTTTCCTTTATTGATTTGGCATCTGCATTTGGCAATTGGCCACCTGAGTCCAGCCCCCTGATTATATGAGACGTTTCTAAAAAACAGGACAATAATAATGTGCTGCTTCTTACACACTTCCTTCACAGGTAGATCTTTGTGCTACAATATATGCAGTCATCAGACTTGCAAATATTTTTCCAAGCTCCCAATGGCTGGATGAGTATTTGTGTACAACAAATATGACCCTGAATCACCTCAGCTGGAATTTGGTGCCTTTTGGGGGAATCTTTGTCTACTACACAACCTGCGTGAGTACTGAGACAGGCGGATTGCTTTTCTCTAGAGCACTGATCCTGTTTAGCGTTCACATTGCATGTGTTCAAAACCCCCTTAAAACTTGATATTTTTGGTCATTTGAATTGGGGATGCTCAGTTTTATTCCTAATGACAACAGAGTGGGTAAAAAAAAAAAAATATCTATGGGGTTTGCCATTGGCTCCTCTAGATATAGGATAGATAGAGATTCAGCAAAAGGGTCAAGGGTGCCCTGCATTCTCCAGAGTTTACCCACATGGCCTAGATTTTTCCTTATATTCCTACCAGTCAGTTCAGTTTAGCTTGGAGCATATTAATATACGGGAAATTTCTGTCCCAATTCTGTCCAGACTGAGGTTGCTATACTGATGAGCAGAGGCTGATGAATCCATGTTTAAAAATCTGGCACTTCCGCTGGTGCTAGGAGCATCTTCAGTGACCTGTTGATGTAGAGTGAAGAGGTTTCAAATTTCCTCCCAAAACCAGCTTTATAGTCATACGGAGACCCTCCCAGTGCCTTCTGGATACGTGTAACTAACTACACAAGTGCAAAACATCTCAGAACTGCTAATCAATCACATTCTAGTGACTGAAGGCACACTGGTTTCTCCCAGCTGCAGAGCTGCAGACCTGATCTTTAGCATGATTGTGATGTATTCATTTAAAAAAAAAAAAAAATCCTATCAATAAAAAAATCCAGAGAAATCTTATGCCTTGATCTGAGATAAGTCAGGATCAATGAACTGAGAAAAACAGAGATAGTGTTGTCCTAATGGGCTGAGGGCCAATTTTAGGAAGCCACTGAAGATCTTGATGTGTCCATCAAGCTCTCATGAGAAACATTCGTTCTCCCGTGCAAATATCCACCAGCTAAAATAATGTGGAGCCCAGCATTGCTCGGCAAGAAATGACATTGTCAGCATAAAAGATAAGCATGGGATTCAAATCTCTCTTTTAAAGTAAACACACTGGTTCCCCTGGGATATCTTTATCAGAAAGAGATCCTTATCTTTAAAGATAAAGTATGTCTCTAAAAGAGGAAGAAATATACTTAAATGCTTTTTTTTTTTTTTAGCTTTCAGTTGTCTTACTGTTAGAAAAACTTGAAGCTACTATTTTCGCTCTTGTGGCTTTCTCCTCCTCTTTTGCTGTATTCCTGACTAAGCTTGTGCTGTTCCCTATGTATATATACAGACAGAGAGAGAAAATATCTAATCAGAATAAAACAGTGATGAGATTAAGCACTAAGTACGTATTTTTGGTTGAGATTTGATAGGCATAAAATCTAGGATAACAATAATAATAGTTACTACTTAACATTACACAAGCCCTAAGAGGAAGCTGTCCCTACCTGATAACCCAGACTGCTGTTTTGCAGCTGCCATATATTACTTAACCTGAAAACAGACTGTAACTTTGGTAGGCTATAGCACAGTGAATAGCTATTTGCATTTCAATTTCACAATTTAAACGAGAGAGAGAAAAAAAGAGAATTTTATTGATGGCATGTTTGCCCCAGCCCCTACCTTTATCTGGTTTGTCACACAGGAAGAGATTGAAATGATCATATGTGCAGCTAGCAGCGGGCAAAGAGCATTTTGCAAATGCATGTGCCACTTCCCCTTCAAAACTGTGCCAGCGAATATTCATTTTCCTAGCAAACTGCTGCAAGAAGCAAAGACCTGTTTGATCCGCTACAGGGAGACCCATGTTAATATTAGTTTTCTATTTTGCACTTGTTGATAGTGAACCAAGTGCAACTGTATTTCAGGAAGAGAAAACAAGGGCCATCTCTGTTAGTTTAATGCTTGCTCAAAAGTAGGGTCATGGGAAGAAAGTGCCATTTCCCTGGGCTTGTGTGGATATATAGAATTCAGCCTGCGTTTACACCGGCTGCAAACCTGTTGTCTGGTTGCTGCTATAGACTCTATTGCTGCCATTAGCACAAAAAAAGAGGAAAGCAGGAAAAATAAAAGCTCAATGGAACATATTCTAAGCGTAAGGAGTGAAAATGTTAACGCATGCCAGGAAAGATTTTCTCCTGCTGCAGATCTGTTGTGCTCGCTCCTGAGCGTGGAGCTGGCACAGGGCTCCCGAGCGGAGCTGTGTTCACGTCCGTAAACCTCCCTGAATGGCCCTTTTCAAAGTGCAATTTGTGAAGAAAAGGGGGAGGCAGCTGAAACAAGGGCAAGGGAACATATAAATACTATGGATAAGCAATGATGTTTTCTATTTTGGAATCATAACCATTTATTTGAGATTCACCTTGGATAACTCACATCAGGGGTGGGAAAGCTCCTCCCATCTCTGCCAACTAAAGTGCGTTTTGGGAGGTTTTTGTTACTTCCTGGGCTTAGGGAGCTGGCCGTGCAATGCTGAGGTAAACTCCGAAATCCTGCAGCCCGCTCCCAACGCGCTCCGACGCTGGGGCTGGGTTTTGCCATCTCCCTATCGGACAAGCACAGCGCGCGCTCCTGCCTTTCCATGGCCGAGGTTTCCAGGCAGCGTTAATGAGGCGCGGAGCGAGGAGCTCACGTGCTGGGCTGGAAGTGCAGCCATGTGGAGCACTGACGTGTAGATACCGTCCTGGTGCGAGCGGCTTTGCGGCGGGGCCCTGCTCCAGCCTCGCAAGGGAAACGGCTTAGACAGGAGACACACACACGGAGCATGACTTGGATAGGGAGGAAGGAAAAGGGAGAGACCCTAAATCTCTGCTGCATCTCTAGCTACTCTCTAGTCCTTTCTTTGCTGAAAAATTAAGACCTGAAACCTTGATTAGAAAAGATTCTGGTTTATAAACTTATATTGGATTTTCATTCTTAAACTAATGGCTCCATGAAAGATGCTGGGAAGTTTGCAAGAACAGGGTGAAGCGAGTAGGCACCCAGTACCCAGTCTTGCAATGGTGGGGCAGAGCTGTGAGAGCAGCCGCGATGTTCCCCTGCCACTGCCGAGACCAGAGGCCCCCAGGGCCGCTCGCAGGGTCCGGGGGTGCTCCCGCTCATGGCCGGGAATGGGAAAAGCCAGTAGAGCCGGCATATTTTCAAGAATTGGTTCCTTCCTTTTTCCCTGTGGAAAGGCCCATTCTTAATTCATTTGGGATGAGAAGAATCACTAAAAAAGAAACCCTCAGAAAGGCCAGGAATAGAAGAGACATTTTTTCATAAGAAGTCAGTATTTTGGTAGTGTTGTTGTGTGACAAATGTCCAAAACCGGCAAAGACAAATTCAAGATTTTGTTTCTTTTTTTTTTTCCCCTTTCAAATAGCAGCTGTTTCTCAGTTTGCTGCAGGAGGGTGTCCCTGTATGGAACAGTGTGGTTGAGTGTACCTCAGCTTTGCTTTTTGGTCATTAGAAAGCAGCAGATATGCCTCTCACATGCCGTGCAGATGAGCAGTTCCACCGTGTGTTCATGGACCAGAGCCCTTCACATTACTGCTGCCTCGTGGATGCTCTTGGCAGATGATGTGAGTGGATGTTTTGCTGGGCTAACTGCAGTTCTTCTCTTCTATTTCTGGGATAAAGGCTAGAGAGAGACCCTTAGTGAGAGAAAAAAGGCCTTGTCCCCCTGCTTTGGGGGGAAAGAAGGAAAAAGCCCTGCCGAGTGGGCTCAAATTATGGACTAACAGATGGAAGAAAGGGAATAAACAGAAGATGTTTGCTTTGCCTCTCTGGGAGAGACTAGCTAGCAGGCAGGAAGGAAGGGTTGGGAAAGGCAGGAATACTGACAGATGGTCGGTATCATGGATAGGAGCTGGTGGTTTGTGCAAACAAGACTGAAGGGGCCGTATCAGGCACAGGATGGAGTTCCTGGTTTGTTCAGGAAGTGTGTGATGTGTTCTTTTCCCTTCTTCCTGCATTTAAATGACAGCAGATGAGGAGCTGCAGGAATGTGCCATTCATGCTGCCAGAAGCAAAGCAATTCCACGTATCCTTCTTAGGGTGGTCTTTTGTCTCACCATGGGGCAGAGGTCCTGAGAGGCCAAGGCAGAGGCATTGGCACTTCTTGCTACGGAAGACGGAGAAAGAGCTCTGGTCAGTGGGAGGCGCATTTTTGAGTCCTCCTGAAATATAGCATGTGTTGCTCACTCACAAACAGGGCCAAGTCCAAATTCTGACCTCAGCTGTCCCATGACAGAAATCCCTTCCTCTCTCCGAAAGCACACTATGGTTTTATGGGAACTGTGTTGTTCCTCTCCTGCTTTTCCATCTTCCATGCAGCATGGATCTTCCAAAATATGAAGACTTGCCTTACCCCTCTGTCCTCCATTTTTGAGAACATTGTTGTCCTCCCCCAGTTCTCAGTTCCACCTTCTGGTACCCTAGTGCAGCCTTGGTAGACCCACTGGCAAAGGACCACCCTGCCTGTCTCTTGAGATCAGTGATTGAACTTGCACAGCAATGAAATTAAACAGCCTCTACATCAGAGCAATCTTTGAGAGCTTCACTCTAAGTAAAAACGTTCCCTTGCTACTGCTTCTGCCCCATCACCATCTTCTGAGGTCACCTTGGCTGGTTAACATGGGTTTCCCCACTCAACCCTCAGGCTGTGACAGATGGCCAACAAAGATCAGGAGGACTAGTTGTCATTTGGCTTTTCCCAGTGGATGTTACTGCAACGTGAGAGCGCATAAAGCTGCTTAATCCAACAAAGCGGGCGCGTTTTGATGTTTCAGACATTAACACCTATGCAAAAAGCATTAGTGTGTCACAGAGGGAAACACGGTCTCTCAGAGCCAAGCAGATGGAACTGGGATAAAAGCTATAGAAACATCTGTACTGGCATGGAGTCTTACTAGTAAAAACACTTTAATCCAGTAATACCCCCATTTCCTTCAGGCCTCTTAGAAGCAGATAGAGCACTGCACCCTGGGACCTGTAGTTCCCTTGAGTTGGAAAAGACCAAGCTGCAGGAAGTTTGGAGTTTCATATGAAGAGCTAGGTCCCTGTGATGCTTTAACTATAAAATAGCATCATATTTAATTTACAGTATCTGAAGAGTTACACCGCCTTTTTTTTTTTTTCTTGAAAATGGAAGAAAAATTGTGAGGTCTCTGCCACATGCTTCTCCCTTGTCTTTACCTTAGGAAGATGATGTTCTGCAGAGCAATTCCAGGTTACCTTAATTCACTCCCAGTGAGGGAACATTCCCAGCCCATGTTTGTTCTGTGTTGTCCCACACTCCTGGTGGGGCATGGGGATCCAGTAGCTGCATTTGAATTGGAGCAGCGCAGAACCAACAACAGCCTCTCAAAACCCTAGGCATGGCTGGAGAGGGGAACGCCAATGGAGATCAGTCCTAGCCTGGGTTATGTAGGCAGATGAAGGGCTGTTTCGCACTTAATTATTCTGTGTGGGACTGGTCAGATCACCTCAGTGTGAAAATTATTCAGGAGTTTTATAGTATTTTCATTACTTTCCCAGCCTCCTATAAAATTTGTCAAAAGAGTGCTTTGGGGAACAAATTAACCCTGTGTGCCTCGCTTGAAGAGCTTTGCGTCAAGAGAAATTCCTTTGACATAAGGAGTCCCCCTGCCCCTTGTCAAAGCAAGAGCCAAAGGAGAGCCAGAGGAGCGGCTTTGAGCAATACTGTGGGTCAGACATTTAACAGTCTCCGTGGGCCCCCAGGCCATCCGTGTAAAAAAGGATCAGTGATGGCCAGGCTAACAGGACTCGAAGCCTGTGTGAGGTAACAGGAATCAGGCAATCTTTACCAAGGGGAACCTCTCCGGCATCAAGGTGAAGCTATCCCAGGAAGAAACTTCAGTTTTGTCGCCTCCTCCCAGCCTTCAAAGAGAGCGTTTCATCTCAGTGTGTGTCCTGCAGAGCGCGTGGTTGAGCGGCCTGGTTTATGGAGGGTGAAATCATTAACACGCTGAGAGCATGAATGCCCCATTTCTGTGGAGGCACCGGGCAGGATTCTGCAGGCTGAGGTGTGAGTGAGCCAGCCGAGACGTGAAAGGGCTTAAACATCCTCTGGCACATCAGGGCAGCTCTTGTTCAAATCAGACTTTTTAAAACATTCTACATAATGTTGAAAACAACCATTAATTAGCAGTACCTATTTGTTTCTGTCTCTCAAGTGGCAAAGACACAGCCTCGGGCCTCTTTCCTTTTATTTCTCCTAGTTGTCTGTCCTGACAACTCTTTCTTTTTTGATGAGCTTTCATTGTTGCCAAAGCCACTACCAACATTTCTTTAAGGGACTAAATGTAAAGCTTGTGTAGTATCTTCCATCCTTGGTGTCTCAGGAGATCCTTCAGAAACCTCAAAGATCCCACCTGGTGCAGGAGTAGACACTTGTCATAATCTCACTATCTGCCTTTTGCTGAGAGGCCAGTTTTAATCCATCGTGGCCTCCTGTCTGGAGAGTGCTGAGGACACCAAGTTCCTACCTGGGATGCTGTCCTGAAAGATGGTGTCCAACTCCTCCACGGCCCAGTGCCTGCGATCTGCAGGTCTGAGGAAGTGATGGGGATGCCTGAGGAGTCCAGTGCCACTGGAGCTGGGACCCATCAGTTTTCCTTTGCATCCTCTTTCAGATCAGTCAGCATAATCACCCTGGAGCCACAGACCCTCAGGCTCTCCTCTAGCTGAAAAGCTTTCTATTTTGTTTTTGATCAGAACCAAAGCACATTTCTAAAGATGTGTGTCCTTGGTGAAAGGGAATTACAAGCCTCGGAGGAGCTCAAGTAGGAACAAGGCAGAATGAATGGAAAATTGCTCTCAAAAGCCCTTGTGTCAGATACACGATTTTCTTTGCGACCTTACATTTTTAATTTTACCAGCCTAGCTAGGAGGATGTAAGAACAGGAGTGTCCTTTTTCTCAGGTATCTATAGCTACTGTGACTAAAGAATAAAAATACCCAGTGATTCATGCACATATTTGTAAGATGTTTGATTTGCTACTATTTATGGGTGGTGGCATGCTGTCTCCTGGGTGAAAATATTTGCAAATCCTCATATTCTTTAAGCCTTTTTGATCATCTGTTCATATGTCTTTGCCATACAGGTGCCATTTTTTGTTGATGCTCTTTTAAACTAAGTTCCTGTTCTCCATTTAGAGAGCAAAATTTCCCCCACCCCTGTGCCCCCTACAAAAAACAAACCAACAAACCAAAATTGAAACTCCATGTAATTTATTGCTCACTTGCACAGTGTAGAAATAACTGGAAATAACCTGCAGTAAATATGGATACTTCCTTATCCTGGTAATCACTCAAGAGAATTTCACTGGTAGGTTCACTGGAGTAGCAAGTTCTCACAAAGAAATTGGAGTCATTCTGAAGAAAAAGGTCAAACTGAAGTAAAAGCTGTGCCCTTACATATAACCACTCCAGGAGGGGACAGCTTCTCCTTTGAGATTTCCAAGCAAATTAGGCTCTCCAGTCTTTTTCAGTAAGGCGAGATTCCAACAATCAAATCTCACATGTTCCACACAACTGAAATCTTTTACTGCTAAGTAAGCACCTAGCCCCAGTCTCTGTTTTAACTCCGTGCTTTTTGGATTATCCACATTTAAAAACAGAAATATTGAATGGAGTCAACTTCAAATGCTTTTTATTTCCATTAGAGTTGCTTGGGATAGTGATCGTCCTTGGTCTCACCCTTTGGACTCTTGCCTCACACTTGGTCCATACTTAGGTTCAGAATGTTGAGACATCTGAGCCTGAGTGGTTTGGGACAAACAGGCCTAATAGAAATGCCTCTGCGCAATGCCTCTGTATTTAAAAAGAAGCTATATGTACTGCATGTGCAAGCTATTAATGGGATCTTTGGCCACACAAGTGAATATAGTCACCGAGCTTGAGAGCAGATTCTGTTATTAGTCAATTCCTTGTCATCTCCAAGATGAATCCTGCTGGGAAGGACTGTATGGGAGCAACAGTTTATGTCAGAGAGGGCACAGATCTTGCCAGATTAACCACAAAATCCACTAGGCCGGATAGTTTTGTCAGGCCTATTAAGGAAGAGCGGACTTGTTCAGAATTCTTCAGCGTCACCAAATTATTCTTGTCATCAATTGACATGGATGCTACAGTCTGGGTGGGAAAAAATAACTAGATTTATTAAATCCTTTTGTCTCCTCTGATTTTACAGTTGTGCTTCCCTTTTTGTCTCTCTCATTGGTATTTCCTTGGCAGCTCAAGAGGGATTTCTTTTTCGAATGATTGAGCTTTTCAGTGCCAAAAGAGAAAGGAGAGACAATCATTCTCCAAAACTCAGGAAATGTGACATCACCCAAAATGCAGACCAAGCTTTTTGGCGGCCAGGTGGTAAAACAAAATATTCTCAGCCGTCTCAGCATCTCCACTGCAAGGAAATTAGAAGCAGAAACTTGGGATAACAGCCCTTGGCAGCTCTATTCAACTTCGGTTTGGGACGCTAAAAATACCAGCTTGGCAAGGCTGCTATGGAGAATAATATAAAGGCCTAAATTTTGCCAGAATTGTGGATTTCTGCTTCACTGCTGTGCCGAAGCTGTGAATAGCGACTCACACTTTGCTTGACAGTCTGACACTTCTGGTAGATCATCGGCCGAGGGAATCACAGAGCTCCCATTATCAAAGCCAACCCACTGCCTCATTTCGTCAGATTTGGCACTGAAACTAGAGCACTCGCACAAAGAGTGGCAAGGGGAGAGAAGCTGACAGATAAAGGACATTTTACCCCACATCTTGTCAGATTTTACAATATGGGACCTAACACACACCTAACAGCTAGCATCACAATCAGGCTAATTTTTAGAAGCGTGTGTTTCCATTTAAGCAGTGGGCACAGGTACTGTGTTTTTGACAGAGCTTAACGCTTTGGGAAGAAGAACGTGGCCAGAAGTCTTGTAGTGAACATTGGCTGATAGGTTTTTGGAGAACAGATTTTGCCTCTAAAAGATACACTTCTCCTCAATCCCTACATCAACAGGAAGAACAATTGCTGTCATGGCAGGGTTTACCAAGTGACATTTTATGGCTTGGTGCATGCAGGAAGAACAGTCGGGAAAATGATCAACCCGAGTCTTAAAATTTTTGCCTCTTTGCATTTCTTCTTTCTAAATGTTTTGATCAGCTTGACACAGTTCTTTATTTTAGGAATGGAGTTTGACATTTTTATATTGCTCTTCGGTACCCACAATGAGCAGAACAGAAAGGTAGGCAGTTTCCTAAGCAGAAGTGTGACAGTCCTGCAGTTTGAGTGCTTTTCCAGACAGGCACCAAAAGCTGCCCAGGTAACACCACCTGTAAATGGGTTCCTGGTCCTCCATAACAGGAAAGGCAAAAATGGCCAAACATGGCAATCACACAGCCCAGATACATGGTACAATTCATACAGTGGTCTTTAATTGTTTGAACTAGCTGTGTGGATTGGAGTATTAGAATCCCTTGGAGCCATTCCTGAGAGAGATTTCAGCTGCAGTGTTTGAAATACTGTCTTCATTACCTCCTAAAAGAGATATTGATATATTCATTCCTTATAGAACAAGGGTATCCTTCAGCTGGGAAGTCAAACCTATCATGGAAATAAAAAATGGACCTTGTAAGTATTACGTGGATTGCAGTTACCCAACCTGTAAAACCTCAAGGCTGCAGGACACCAAGGAAAAAGCCAAATGGTCTTAGGAGAGTTAAATGAAATCAAATAACCCTGACTGGGGTGCCATAACCAACTCCATACAGCATAGGAAAGGTGTCATAAATCCCCTGTACGATCATGCTTGTGCAGCAGAGTAAGTTCTCTTAAAAAATGGAGCCACAATAGCATCATGGGACAAAGGGAGACTCAACAGCCAGGTGTGTTGCTGGAGCAGAGGTCAGTTAGCTCAACACTCTCTCGCTACCCATAGTTGAACGCTATCAGAGAAAGTGGCTCAAGGTTGTTCAGAGCTTGCTGGACACTAGACTCAGTCAAACTGTGGCAGCATGGAGACCTGCAGGTTGGCTGACATGCTGAAGGACCAAGCCACTGTGAAAGCTGCTTGCCTTTTGCGCCACAGTTACATTTTGTTGAAGGGCTGGCTTGGGTATCTCTTCACTGTACCGTGATGGCTGTGCCATGTGCTTGAGGTTAATGTGAAGGTGGAAACACCAGACCCTGGTCCCCAGTGATGGGTTTTACCCACAGTTTTGCTGTAATCACAACCGGTTGGTACAGTACATCCTATGGGATCCTAGGGGGTAGAGAGGCCTTCAGTTTATGTAGTGACACCAGCAACATTAAGTAGAAGAGGTAGCTGTTGTCCCTGACCCGGCTGGACATGATTCCTTAAGCAATTCCAGCCATTTTTTGGTTATTTGTAATCTCTCTGCATGGTGTGTTGTATTTCTACTTTTTTTTTTTTTTTTTTTTTTTTTTTTTTTTTTTTTTTTTTTTTTTTTTTTTTTTTTTTTTTTTTGCCAGGTGTATCCATGATACCTGTCTTTAGAACAAACCTGGGGGGTTATATTTTTATATTTGTTTTTAGTGGAGAGCCTATATAGAAATGCCTGGCTCATCCACCCCAGGACCAGATGCAGAAATGGAGGAAAGCAAAGGAGGGAGAAAATGAAAAGCTCTTAGCTCCCACACATGCAAGGAGACCCAAGAACCAGGTAGAGCCTTCTTGTGTAGAGTCCTTAAAAGCTTCATTGTGATGCCTTTGCAAGAACATATTTATTTTGTTTCCTGAGCCGTATGAGCAGGGCATTGTATCTGCTGGATTAAGGCAGCTCTGTGCTGCTCGGAGAACTATGAAATCCCTCCTCTGTCAGGCTGATGTGAAAGGATCCCATTCATCTGGGCACTCCTGCCCGGTGGGGTCTGCTTAGCATTCATCCTGGAGTGCGAAAGAGCTCCTACTGCTGTCTCTGGCTCAGTACCTCACCCTTCCTCCTCTCCCACATCCCCTCTTCCTCCCCTCTGCCCCAAATGTGCCAGGAGCCAAGAAAAGAGAATAGGGAGCCTTTGCTCTGTGTCTGCGCACGGGCTGGTTTCCATTCATTGGTATTCAGCAGGCATTTGCCCCAGTACCCTACTTCACGCCCGTGAATGCTCTTGGCCCTGCTATTTGCCAGCGACGTGCAGCGCGGCAGATCCAAGGGACCGGGGCGTTGCGGGAGAGGAGCCGGCAGTGACGACACGTGAATCAGCAAGATCCACCCGGCTGCAGCCAGGGCATTGACCGAACAAGCGGTTTGGGCTGGGCCGAGGGGAGCTGAAGGAAAGGAGATGCTTGTGTGCCTCTGTGTGTGTGCATGAGTGTGTGCGTGCACACACGGAGGTCAGTAAGGGAAGAGGGGAGCGATTCATGGGAGCTGGAAGAGACACGAGTGGATGTAAATCAGTGAAGCAGCTTGGAATTGCAGATGTGTGGGGTAGCTGAAGGGCTTGGCCAGTTTTTGCTTTCTTCTATGTTTGCTTTAGTGATGACTGGCCCTTGGGCTTTGTTCATTGTTGGGATTCCTGATATGAAGCCAAATACTACTTAGTTTCTCTAATTTTTCTCTTCTAACATCTGCCTAAGGTCTGGACTTTTTTTGGCAATTACTGGTTAGAGATAGTGTTGGGGGCAGAACGGAGAGGACAGCTTTTGAGAATGAAGCAGCATCCAGGCTGGACTCTCAGCCAAGGTTTGCTTCCTTGCTTAAACCCTGCTCAGGTGAAATTGGATCTCTGCCCCTATGCCTGAGCTCAAATCACTTGTACCTGAGAGGTAAGGATGACCCTTAGTCAACCCAGCTCATGGAACATGCAGGTCTGAAAGAGCAATCATTGCCTGGGGTCATTTCTTCAGTTCAGGATGGCCATTTCTGCATGTGCACATGAATTTCTAGTCTGGTGAACTGAACCTTGGTTTTGAGAAATGAGTTGGAGAACCAGGCTTGGGCTTTAAGTCTTCAGGCCAGCTCTGTTCCTGCAGGTCTGTTCCAGCAGTGAAAGAGGGAGCTGGAGGCCCAGAGTAGTCAGGGAGCTGTGTAGCTGTGTCTCATCCTTTAGCACCTTTCTGCCTCTCTAGGTCCAGGATGAGAATGAATTGGGTATAGAAGATCCCAAATGGGTTGTTCTGCCTGTATGTGTGGCCTAACAGAAGTAGGAAGTATCAAAAATCTCATGGGGAAAACAAGAGCACAGAGACAGCAGAGGAAACCGGCCAAACCTCACAGTGTGTGGCCACACTGGACTGACTTTGCCCATCAATAACACTATTTATTGTTTTTAGAGGGGAAAATACAGGTTTGTAAAAACAAGATTTCCCATACTGACTGCTCCTTTGGAGAGAGGGAGAAAGGGGTCTCTCTGGATTGGCTGGAAGGCACCACTTTGCTGCCTTCTGGGCCCCTCCAGAGGCATCACATTTCAGTCAAGTTGTCATTTCTGGTTACACTTCCAGTGCTGTCTATTACCTATAAGCAAGAAACAAGCATTCCTTTCTTTCCACCACAGGACCTACACAGATGTACAGGGGGAAGCTGGTTCCCCAAGAAAGGGCTACTGATGAGAGACAATCTCATTGTACCCTCCTGGTAACAACCTTGTGATATTCCATGGGAGATAGAGAAATAGAGAGGGAGGGAGCGCGTGTGGGTCCCTGGAGTAATATAAACTCCATTTCGATAACTGAGCACTGACCTCACTGGAGACATGACATAATCACAGAGCTTGTGAGAGAAAGCTCTGGAGACCGACTGCTTAAAACAGTGTTTCCTTATGCCTGGAACAACACTTCCAGTCTTTGAGTCTTGAGAAGTTACAGTCTGTCACCAGGCCAGACTGCAGGACCCTTTTCATGATTTGTTAGAGGCTGCAGGATTCAGGGAATCTGAGAGCTGGTTCAGATGGGAGTGCCAGGCCCCCCCCAAAGCCTCCCGGGAATTCTCTTGAATGTCACTCAAAAGCAAGGAGCAGTCAAGCACATTTTGCCCAGATCGTTGCCCTGTTCCACTGTTTTAAAAAATCTCTTTTTTAAGTACAGCAGAAGCAACATCTGCCAATTCTTCAAAGCAGACAGCAACTTGGCCATTGCGTTCCTCTCCCAAGGGCTTGCTCTGCTTGCATATCCATAGCAGCTCCCACTGCAAAAATAAAGTCCCTTTGAGTTCGCACGTAGAGCCCCCAAGCCTTTTAAAGCATGCTTTATACAGCGACAACTGACTTCAGCATCGTGCTGCTGGGTATCATGGTGTCCTGCGGACAGGATCAGCACTCGGCTGCTGAGCACAGCCCCTCTCGCTCATCTTCTCACCATTACGTTTCTCAGTGACACTGTCTTGCACGGCGTTCGTGTTGGTGGAGCAGGTTAGCTGGCAGGCACGTTCAGCCCTCTGTGAAGGAAACGTAGCTGCAGATTCAAAGACAGTGAATGGTTGCAGAGAAAATGAGCACATCCCATAAGACTCTTCCATGAAAGAAAAAGTGCTTCATAAAGTTATAGGAAACACGGCAGCCTCATGACAGCTCGTTTCACATTGACTTTGCTACGGAGAGGCCAGCTCCTGCTAAGAATCAGCTTTCCTGGGAAATTCCTACATTAATGTATGTAAGCTGCCCGTAAAAGGCAAAAAATGTTATACATCCTCTCAGTGCCTCATCCAACAGGGGTGTGAATCTGTCACAGTTCCCTGCAGCTCAGCCTGGCTTGTTAGCTCTGCAGGTTGTGTGCGTCAGCCGGGACATGGTGGCCGAGCACGGCATGCACGGCAGGGAGCAATGCATGTAAACTGTGTTAGGTGTATTTCCTATGTGTAACTTGTGCCAAAACCGCCAGAAAACCTTCTTCTAAAACATTGTCAAGCTCCTATTCCTATGGCTGGACACATGTAACCCAGCTAGAAAAGAGGATTTAATGGTAACGGAAACAGAGGCCATGCAGGACTCTCTCAGAACTGATCCAGTGCTACCTTTTGCATTTGTATCTTTGGACTGAAGGCCAAGAGGAGCAAGGAGAGTTTATAGAGAATAGATTTATAGGCCTTTTACCCAATTCCAAGTCTACTGAACAAATCAGTTGTTTTAGGGAGGTCAAGTGAGCCCCAGAAGGGAAGACAGTGTCTAGGACTGATGAAACCAGCTACAGACCAGGCTGATGCAGATGGATGAATGGAAGGAATTCAAAGCAGAAACCACTTAGGTCACAGTGTCTTTAGTCATTGTAAGATTCAGACATTGGCAAATGTGCATCCATCCTGCCTTGTGTGATCTGAGAGGGTCTCCAGCCCTTGTCATCACAAGAAGGTTCTGCTGGGAGACAGACAAGCTAGGAAGGGCACTTAAAGACAAGAGGGCTTCAATGAGAAAAAAGTGAAATCCAAATGATTCTTTTCTCAGTAATTTTTGCTAATTATGAAGCCATCGACTACTATTTCCAAGACCTCCCTGCACATGGGAACTTAATCTCTCTCGACAATTTTTTGGCATTTTCCAAGCTGTCACTGCCAAGAATTATGTATACTAGGCATCCCCACACTAGGGCAATATCCCCAATTTACAAAATGAAGGCTCCATGTTATTTTCAGCTCTGTCACTGGATTTGTCAAATTCTCTACATTTACCCCACTGGACACACCATGCTGATAGTTTAAAACAGCTATAGATGTGTCTCAATTGTCTAAATAGATACCTTTTTTTAACAAATGATACAAAGATCCTTTCCCTTCACATGGCATTTTGTAGGCTGGAGTGTCCAGGAGAGGAACAGATAAGAATCCATATGTGGGACGGATTGGACATATTGAGCCTGAGCAGACAGAGGTGCCTTTTTCAGATCTGGCAAAGATCTTTCCATGTATTCACAGCAAATCAAGATGGCAATATTCTCTTCCAAATCCAGGTACTTTGGAGAGGTGATTATTGATACCAGCTGCCCTCCTTGAAAAGGACTATTGCCATCCTAGATCAGCTCCCAAAATCACCTAAATTAAATAGACCCACGCACACTGCAGTTCAGTGGATCAGGGAACAACCAAGAAAGCAATGATAAAAAGCAAGGGACATAAACCTCTTCCAGCAACATATCTGGAAATGGCAAAGAGGGTTTATCCTGGGTTTCTTTGCACCTCAACTCCCAGTTCACTTGTAAGCAGTCTCTTTCCTCTCATGCTTTGAGTCTCTGGTCTGATTAGAACAGAAGCTGCCCCGCAGGAAATCTCTTACTCTGTGCACTCCCAAATCTAGTAGTGACAAACCCACCATTTATGTCTGTCTCGGGGGCTGCCATAATAGAAACTGTAAAACGAAAACATACCTGAATGAAGTCAGACTCAATTTAAAGATTTGCCTAAGTGTCACATCCAGGGAGCTGTTCCAGCCAGATGTGAGAGCATTCTCAGCAGTGAGCTGAGACTCTTGTATTGAAATTGCACTAACTCCAAAGGCATTGGATAAGCCGCTTCACACTCCAGACAAAATCCTGATTGCTGATGCTTGGCAGCCGCTCCATCATGAGCAATAAGGGAAATTCATATTTTGTGTTTTAAATGTGTTTATTAGCCAAGAAGTTATCACCTAAAAGTGGACACTCGGGCATGTCCAGAAATCTCTTTCCCTAAGGTTCCCACCAACAGTGTAGGTACTGTAACGTCTCATAGCAATATGGTACCAGCTTCACGGGTGCTAAATCTGTGAAGAAGTCTAGCGAAATCCAAAGATCTTTTTTTAATGCCACGAAGTAACTTTCTGAATGACTAAGTCAGAAGTAAAGTTATTTGAGAAACTTTACAGTCAGAGGAGGAAATTTGTGAGTTGCAAGGTATGGCTATTTGATGACGGGGAGCACGTAAAATAATCTCTTGGGACGAAGCTGGAACGCCTGCTCTCTTTATGCATGTGACCTGGTGCAAATTCACGCTCTGGTCTGGCAGTGTGAATATCCCACTCATCTGACTTCTCCACACCCCCAGTTAATTACAACTGTGAGTTTCCTTAAAGAACCCCAGGTGCAAACACACAGATTAGAGGTGGTTACAGGAATAGGTTAGTTGGTTCACAGAGCTAAAAGGTTATTGTTGTTTCCACGGAGGTTATATACAGTGTGCGTGTGTGTGTGCATATATATATTTATATTTCAATTATATTTATGTTATTATTTCAATTACAACCATCCATCTCTTCATAATGCCTGATTTCATTTCTGCATTGGATTAAGCCCTGGGTGAATGCCAGCTCTGAAATGGCATGAATGAGTCCTCAGAATGTGGGGATCCTTTCATCATGGAGGTCTTGAAATAAATGTCTCCACCGCTCTAATCTCTTTCTCTGAAACCCTCTTTTGCCCCATCCTTTCTTCCGGCTCAGTGAGGACACTACGGCACTGTATTTGCTTGCTAAGAAAGTGACTCCTTCTTAAGAATCGTACATGCTCTTCAGCTGGAGGGAGGCTGGGAGCCATGGACATATATACTTGACTGTCCCTTGAGATGCTGCGACAAAGCCTTGTCTTCATTGCCCAAATTAAAATAGCTAAATAGCTAAAATAACTAATAATCTTTGTGTTCTTCAGTTGACATTCACAAGTGAAGATGAGACACTTTGGTTTACAAGCCAAAGGTAGTTAACCCAGCCCTGTGGCATGTGAACACACGCCTTTATGGATAAAAAAGCTAAGATCCATGAGTGCCAGGAGTACCTTCTGCCCCTTCACTCCATTAAGACAGAGAGAGAAACCACTTAAAAATTCTATTTAACTAAAAAATGCTGGCAGATGTTAGCTTAGCCAACTGCAACCTGTTGAGGAATCTTAAAGAATATCCATGAAATCATTAGTTCAGGATACTTCTGAGATGGCAGAGCAGAAGGATTTGGAAGGAATTACATCTCAGTTTTCCATGTGGTCTCTGTGTTAGGCATTGCTTTGCAGATATAACCAGATTTGTACATGTCAAAAAATGTTGTCCCAGCCTACTCAAGAGATTCATAAAACAGCACATTCTTTCTGGGGATGTCTGAATTGGGAAAAGGATGCTGATGGGGGAGGTAACGATGTATGTTGCTTTCCTGGCTGAGCTGGAATCTCTCACACTTTTCGAATTATTGAGTTGTATATCTATGGTCTCTGCGTATGGGGACTTATATTGGACACACTATACGCAACCTCCCACCTCCAACCTTGTTTCATATACACAACCCTCTGTCTCTTCTGGTTTCACATACACAAGGAGTGTAATGTATAGGAATCTTAAATGCCGCTGGAGGCCTTAGGGAGGCTTTTAACTTATAAAACAGGACCTCCTCCATGGCTGGGAGTTCATAGCTTGATCCATTTGCCATTTTGTCTTGCAATATTTTGTCTTCTAGAATGATACTTAGGAACAAGGGACACATCCTCTCTTGCACACCAGGAATCATGAAATGAGGATGGCATGAATCATCATGTGGATGATTCCACATCCACATGTGGATGTGCAAAGCCACATCTTAATAACAGTTAAATTCCTGAACGTTCATATCTTTGGAGCTTTCACATGTATCGGTTCCAGGAAGAGGAGTTGTAGTTCAAAATGAGCAGTCCTAAAGTCTGTTTTCTAAGGACTTAGAATCCATTTTATGGGTTCAGTAACTCTCACATGCTGCGGTTATTGTCCTAGTAAATACATCAATACCCTGAAGCATAAACTCTTTTAATGTTGGTTAAATACCCCAAGCACCAACAAACGGATGAGCTGCAGTGAGTTCTGGTGAAATAAATCTCAGGCTCCTGTGGGCTCTGATGATTCAAGCTTTGCATTCTCATGGTTTATGATTCCACCAGATTTCCTTGATGCAATTATTTTCTTGCGACTCTGCAGTCTACAGATTCTAAATATAACATTGCACATAAAATAATACCCTCATTCCTGAGACAGTCACTGGCCTAAAATCCTGCCAAGCAGACGCTTTTTATATTACATTAGTCATGAGCTGTGGCTGACAACAAGTTCCTCTTTGGAGACCCCTCCCAGAAATTATGTGGAAAAGTTTTTTTTTTTTTTTTTTTTTTTAATAATTCCAGCCTAGCTGACCATATCAAGCAGGAAAACATTAACATTTTCCATAGGCAGCTGATGTGTCATGCACCCTGTAACAGTTGTTACCAGTCCTTTCACAGATATGTGGGAGATGTTAGTGGCTGCGGGATGGGATGTGTTATCGTTGCTCAACACCAATAAAGACACAGGAGGCCGAGCTTTGAAAATGTGGAAAGACGAGTGACACCACTTCGTGTATCACTGCACGTCACCCTGTAAAGCTGCTGTGCGCACGCTGAGGTTCACAGGCCCATCGCCTTGTCTCTTTCGTTTTCATTGCTTGGGTACTGCAAGAGGCCAGGGGGACGAAACACCCCCAAAATGAAAGCAGCTCTGCAGAGCCCCTCCGCTGATGAGACACAGGTTAGTGGTGGAGGCGCAGGCCTCTCCCCCAGCCAGAGCCGTGGGTGTCTGTCCAGGCCGGGGAACGTTCGTGTTCACTGCCCGCTCCTTCCGCCCCGGTCGCTGCACTGAGGTGGCACCGGGGCTCTAGACGTCCCCCGCAGCGCCTGAGGAACCTCAGTGAGGCTGTTGCCTTCACCCCTGGACCTTCCTCTACGTCAAAGGGTCAGCAGCAGGACCCTCAGGATGCCAAGCTCTGGTTATGTGAACACACAGGGCTCTGTGCGCGCGGCCATTAAGGCCCGGCCTGCTGCCTCCCAGCACCTCCACATGGAGGCACAGCCTCCGGAGGCCCCTGTGCAGCGGCCTCCGCTGTGGCACAGGCCGGGCCTTGGTCTTTTTTTTTTCTTTCAAACGCTGTGAGAAAGAGACGGAGGAGAAGGGAGAGGAGGTGCAGGGTGTGGTTCCACACGGCGATTTTCCAAGCGGCAGAGCCAGTCAAGGCTCCCGTCCTGCCAGCCTCCTGCTCCTCGTTCCTCTCGGCGGAGAGGCAGCCGGCCGCCCCGCGGCACTGTGCCAGCGTACGTCTGACTGCGTCCGTGAGCCGGGCTGGAAAACGCCCTCAGCTATAAACACGTGATTTCTTCTGAACCTAGCTCATTTCACTAACCAGTCTTGAGCACAGATCCTCAGCCAAAGAGATGCTCCTCAACAGGAATTTGAGTGAGGGAAAGGAAAAGAAGAGGAAGTAGAACCTTTTATAGCTGTTTTTCCACCCAAGGAGCCACAGGTGTTTTTCACAAAGTCAGGTGAACTGCTGCCTGGGGCTAGTGGGAGGTCATACGGACCGTGGAGGGAGCACTCATGGTGTCTCCTGGAGACAGCGGAAAGGAGCAAGTACCTGTCTGTTTTCAGCAAATAGACAGCACTGGATCTTAATACTGGTCCTCTAACTTGTACCTTAAATGCCTACAACTCATGGTGTGGATTGCCGAATGAACACACACATCAAGACACCCATCCCTCAGCTGACTCACTGCAAGGCCAACTGGAGATCCCTTGTGGGAGATAATGCTCTGCATCAGCAATGGGTAGCTAAGAAAAGGGCGTGAGGGTTACCTACACTCTGCTTGCTCTCAAGGGACCTACGAAGTGTATTCCTAGGTCTTGAACTCAAAAGTGTGAATATTTTGACTGCACTCTCCATGGCAGCAGAGGCAGACCAATACTGTCACTGCTTCCACGCTGCTTACATGTACCGCGAGTTGTACTCATGAAGGGTTTGCTCAGATCTAGTCACCTGAACTAGAGGCTCATGGCTAAGTCAACCTTTTCCTACTCGTGCATCTCCCAGATAAAATTCTTTCAAGAACAGCTTGTTCCTTTTTGACCTCAGAATCAGGATTATTATATAAAACTTGGATCCAGCTCTTTCATCCCCCATATGCCATTTAATTAAAGCAGCGGAAGGAAAAGACCAGTCCAAGTGTTGAAACAATTTTTAATTAGTGAAATCTTTGTTTTATTTGCTAAAAGAAACAAGATTAACCCTAAGTCCATTATCATGAGTCCTTTGTGGAAAGGCTTTGCAGTGTGGGTGAAAAGGAGATTTAAGGGATATTAATGAGGGTTTAAACATGCTAAAATAATTGAAGAATGATACTTTAATGGAAGAATTTAAATAACCTTTTATTCTACCTTGTTTAGTGCATACATTTGTATGCTTATGCCCTTGAATATCCACCCGGATGGACACACTCCTGCCCTCATCCAGACACATTCATGCACCCTGACTCTATGGGGAATCGTAGTCCTTCCCCACTAATTCCTGAATAGTCAGATGCCTCTGAGACAATAAGGACATGCTCAGTTCATAAATACTTTAGCTGCAAGTCCTGTTATTTATGGTCCCATGAGTCATTTATTTCAATGGAGCACTCCCATCTCCTTTGCTTCAGGGACTTTTAGAAAAGTGATTTTGACCTATCCTGTAAATATTACTAAACCTTTTCAAAAATCAATTGCTGTACCATGACCTCTTTCATTTCACAGCTATTACTCAGGGAAGCATCTAAGTCAATTCCTAGAAGTCCAATATGATGGAAGAAGTTGTTCCTACTTGAACAAATGCTACTGGGTTTTGTTAACCCATCCTTACCCATATTGGCTAACAAGACTCCCTGATTCCAAAGTAGAAGAGCACAGCCTGGTCATACACTTTCTTAAATGGAGATCCACCAAATATTTTCATGAGCAATATCTATATGCCCTTCATAATCTTTTGGCAGAGTAACCTGCCCAGAGGACACAGTGCTGTGCCTTCAGATAGATGAATCAAAGCTAAATTGCTCTACCTGTCTTTCCACTTGGGTATTTAGAAAACAACTTATCACTCTGGTACCTCTGCCGTTATGGATAGAAAAGTGTCAGCTTGTCATACAAATACCACTTGACTGGTCTGTTCATTATTACCTTTTGTTTTTCCATCTGCAGGCCCAATATGGGCTCTTGTTAACACAACCGGAAGAGCCTTCAAAAGATCTATATATTGTCCACACACTGTAGTTAAGCAACAGGAGACAAGGAATGGCTTAAACGGCCAAAGTAGCTTTTTCATGTCAGAAAGTCAAACGACTAAGTGGTGAAGCTGGTGTCAGAAGCTTTTGGTGTCTTGGTCATGAAAGATGGCCTAATTTTAGGACTCTAGACAACAGTAACTCCATCACCTGCCTTGGCTCAGGGACTGTGCCCATAGTCACTTTCCCTAGTAAGTTCTCAGACCACGCTCAGGTCAAACTGTCCTTCTCTTTTCCAGAGGTGGTAGCATAAAAAAAAAAAAAAAAAAAAAAAAAAAAAAAAAAAAAAAAAAAAAAAAAAAAGAAAGAAAGAAAACAAAACAAAACAAAACAGTGTTAATCGATCCAGACAATAAACTTATTGGATAAAAGCAAGTATAATGGAAGGGTGCTGAGGCACATCTAGCATGGGATCTAGCATAGGACAGATCTTTCCCTGCAGTCCTCAGGCAGAAAAACAACCTCTCCTCCTCCCTTTAAAAGACCTATTCCTTATGATAGTAAAAAGCACTGATTACTATTAAAATCCCAAACCCTGCAGGAAAGCAGGGTGGGGGAGTTTATGGCCATTGACCTTTTAACTCAGGTTGGTTCATAAAGAGCTGTCTTTCTGTTGCACCACTGGGATTGTACAAGTTTCTTGGCTGTGAATAGGAGCTTTGTAGGATTCTACTGTGTGGTCATTCACAGGCAATCTGTTGGTCTTTTTAGAGCCATTTAATAAAAAAGAAAACCTATCTGAAATAGAGGAGAAGGGGGAGTTAGCTGAGTATCAGCTAGCGGCCCTATCAATGAGTAAATGTGTTTGGGTCTCCTCCCGGAAGAGAAAGCTTGTTTTAGAAATTTAGCCTGGCACTCAGAGGGTTCTGTTTGTATAGCCCTTTCATTTAAAAAAATGTATACGCAGTCAATTAAGAAGAGGTGGCTTAGAGCAGGCACAGGGAGAAGAGACAGGCAGGGAGGGAAAAGGGGATCCAAGAAAAAAAAAGAACAACTGCTACAGCTAAGAAGACTACAAGAAAGGTTAAAGTCAGAAGCAATGATATTTTCTTGTTCTGCCAGCACCATACAACTCACTGAGAAATGGTTGCTCACTGGAATGCAGTAATATTCCCCAAGGTCATGGGTCCTGGGCTAGGCATGGTAGAGCTTACTCCATTTCCTCCCTCTCATCTCCACGATTTTGCTGAGAGCTGCCTCTCATCTGCTTGTTTGCTGAAGGACCTGTTCCTGGGAACTGAGCACTCATGGAGATCCAGCACTGGACTTGTGACAGCACAAGATGAAAGGAGCATAAACTGAACCCTCAGGTACCAAAACTTCCATCAACCAGTATGTTTCATCAGAATGGCTTAAATTAAAACAAGACCTGTTTCTGCAGTTTGTATAAGAACACATTGGGGTGGAGTGGTGGGCTAAACTAAAATGCCTGGACTCCATCACACTGTAGATGAATACACCTTGCAAAAACAAAAAAAGAAAAAAAAAAAACAACGAACCAACCCCCCCCCCCCAAAAAAAAAAAAAAAAAATCAAGCTGGCAGGTGGATCCATAAGGCATTTCCAGAGAGCTCAGCCATGAGCTGAAGTTACTTGTGGGATATATGTCCACAGGCGAGACTGTAGAGGTCACGTTTGGCTGCTGGTGGCACTACAAGCTAGGCTGTTTCCTGCCTGTCAATGCAGTGAGCTGCCTATCATGCCAGCAGGCCGGCAGGTCTGCGGAGCATCTGCCAGCTCTTATGGGAAGAGCAGCTGTACCATGAAAGGCTGCCTTTGGGCTGACAGAGAAGACTGAGTCTCTGACAGCCTGTGGTCACTGAAGAGTCCCTCTGGCACCTGATGCAAGTGCATTAATTTCACTGCACTAGCCAGATTCTAATAAATCTGCCTCCCCAAATTACCCAGCAGCTTCACTTGGGCAGTGCACTTTCAAGCTGTTGCTATGAAACATTAAAAAAAACCTCCCCCCATTTCTGAATGGTGAGTGAAGAATGCACTCATATAGCTTGATAAACCATGTTGAGCTGCTTATAATGAAGCAGGCAGTAAATGCCAGGCACAACTGGTAGCTAAGCATATTTTCTCCATCTGTGTGTTTGTGTGTGTGTATATATATAAATATAAAATGTATGTGTACATATACACACATAAAGTATATATATACACCTTTGCATAATTCATCAAAATGTGGTGCTGCATTTTTTGCCTTGCAACCTGTGGCTTGTTAAATTCTCTGCCTCACCCTGTAGTGACCAAAAAAGGATCTCAGCTCTGCTCTCTTGTCTCTGCTGATAGCCCTTGCTGTCCTTAATCTTTCTTGGCCTTTATTCATAAAGAAAAGTAGAAACTTAATGTATGAATGGTTACTAAGAACGTTTAAGGATAAAATAAGTGTGTAGCCTGAGGATAAGAAACAGTCACTGTTCTTCATTTGGTCTTTTAAAGAGCTTAAAGTAAATACCTCCCATTGCCTGGTCTACCAAATGTGTGACTTGTACATTTGCGAGCTTGAAAAGTCAACAACCATATATGATGTTAAGAACTGCTGGCCAAAACCCCGAAGTTGTATACTGAGACGTTTGCTCTATGTTTGCTAAGCTGAGGACTAGATTTTAGTTGTGACTGTCTAGAGGAAAAATAAATTTAAAAAAAGGCCTGTGGAGGAAAATTTTCCATTAGCATAATGCCAAAAGCATCAGTCTGTGAACCAGCTGGATGTGTCTTTACTCTAGGGCACTCCAGGGACAAGAGGGAGGGGAGCATGAAGGTGTCTTATGCCATGTGCAGAAAATCCCTAAATTAGAGCAGTCCCTAAGCTGCCCAAAGAGTGTTGGGCAGCCTGGGATGGAGATAGGTGGTGGTGAGGTCTCTGTACCCACAGCCCGGACAACAAAACATCTGCTTCAGGAAAATCACTACTCTGGGGCAGCAACCACAGAGAATGAAGGAGAACCAGGAAATGGACTGAGACAATCTTCCTGTGGGTCCCAGTGTGCTTATCAAGAAGGGTCATGGCTTTGTTGCCCTCCTGGAGTACTTTATCCCTAGATATACATCAGGGAAATGCCAGTGTCTCTTTTTCAGGCTTTCTGAGGAGTGGAGCCAAAGGCCAAAGCAAACTAGGAATTCTATCAATGGCTCTATTGAAACGCCAGCAGCAAACACAGGCCAGAACTGCTGACTGTGGACATTGAAACGAGCAGGCTTGTCTAATCTATGGAACCCTAGGATAACGAAGGACTGGCAAAGGGGAGAAGGATGGAGAGCTTGCTGCCGAAAGTGTGGAAATTACATAGATGAAGTTTCCACTCAAAAGTTCTTATAAGGTGCGAATTTTGGCAGATCTTTCAGAGCTCCCATGGTAACCTGTTGAAGATGGAGCCAGGATGTCTGGGGAGAAAGATGGCAGTGGTACATTTTAGAGTCCCAGCAGTTGTCCTTTTGCATATGTGAACTTGAAGCCTCTGGAATGAAGCAGCATGTAGGGGAGTCAGAGCATAGTCCTTGCCAGGACACATCTGTTTCCAGGAGGTGGGAGGCTGGTAATGTGCAAGGCTCTTTTGGATGTGTCCAGGTTAGTATGCTGCTTTCAGCATCACCTCTAACCTTCGTTCACAGAGTTCGCTAGCAAAAATATACACCTCTGTGACCAGCTGATGGCTTCTGACTGCCACATGCAGGTCAGCAATCTTCTGGTAGCACGATGTGTCCAGATGAGCAGCAAAGCAGCAGCGTACAAGGGCAGAGATGCATCCTTTAGGATATGAAAACTCAGATCCTGCTCTCTGAAACCGTCTGTAGGGATATCAAGCCTCAGAAGCATTGCATGAGGTTATGCTTCAGACAATGGCTAGGTCTACAAACATGACTCTGTCTTGACGTGGAGGGTAGTTCTAGTAAATGAGCTTAACTGACATGCCAACGAGGGTCTAACTCCAATTTTCTTACTGAGGTGCTGAGCTTTCCCTGTTTCTACTTCCGTCTTTACTCCCTGGTAGCACAGCCGTGCGGCACTCTCTGGTCAGTCAAAATTGCCCTGATGCACTTTGTGTGGCTCATACAGGCAGGGAGACCTCAGCACAAGCTGGCATCAGGGAGTGCCTCAGGTGGAAAGGAGCCCTGCAAGAAGGTCCTTTCTACAGATGCAGGTTATTTTCACTTCTTTGTCACATGAACTGAACACTGTCTCCTGAAGTCTCAATGCATGAGACCTGCTTTCCCTCTCCCCTTCCAAAAAGACGGGGCCAAAAGGAGACTGTGCTTAAATATTTTGGAATGAAGCTTCTCTTCCTGTACCCCAGCAATATGTGGGTTTAACCTCTGTGTCTTGCTGTTCTCACAACGAGATTCCATTCAGAAATAAGTTGTGTCTTGCTGTTCTTACAAAACTTATTTCTGAATGGACAAGGGACAGTCACAGATACCACCTCTTTCCCCAGCCCTGATACAACGGGATTGACGGAAACAGGGCTGGCCTGTCCATTTCTATTGAGCCTTTGAAAATGGGCATACTCCCTCAGTCACAGTCCTTCAGGGCACTTCAAATGGAGCGCTGGGAGTCAACTTTACCGGTATTTCAGCGCCAGTAGATGATTAAGAGGCAAACAGGAGGCTGTATGATGTATGCACAAAGTACCCCCGGCCTCTGGGAAGGAAGCAGACGGGCTCACGTTGTGGGCGCGCACACAGTACGCTTTGGTACAGCACACAGCCTGGGTTACTGCTCATCCCAGAGCTCCGCCAGCCCAGCAAAAGCTGGAAAGAGAGCCCTGGGATGACAGAAGCGGCTCTCACTCTTCATCTGACTGCGGCTTTTGTGAGTCAGGTTGTGTTTGCATAAACTGGACCTGGTTGCTAGCTGCAGGTTTTCCTGCCTGTAACCACCATGCCTTTTAAGAGTTTTAGCAGTGCTATAATAGTAATTATTATTGGCAACTTTAGCTCTGTCTTACTGTTGGCACATCCTGGTTGGAGCTGCCAATGTGTGATAACACTAGGGAATGGGATTATTTGGGCAATTTTTCTTCATTTGACTGTACTTGAACTAGAAGAGATTCCAGTAAGAGAAATTACTGGCAGAATGGGCATGGAAAGAGTGAATTCAAGACAAATAGTGGAGAGCTTGTTTGAAAAGAAATTCAGAAAGAAACTTGACCTGTGTCCCATCAGTGAGCAATGCGGCTTTGACACCATAGGCGTACTACAGTCTGACACCTAGGGAGAGAAGGAATCAAGTAACTCACTTTGAATAAACACACACTTTGCAGAAAGGTGTATTTTCTTTACAAGCAGTGGACAAGGGGAGAAAAAAATGCAAAACTCCTTAGTAACAAGTTGGCTGACAGATTTCTACCTATTTCTATTAAGTCAAGAGAAAATATTCACCAACATGCCTTGTTCAAATGAGGGAGGAGCCATGTTCTGTTCTGAAGGTCTGCTCTTATTCCTACATTGTATCTTCCCCCAGCAGCCTGCTGAACACTTGAAGAAAAGGGCCTCCTTTGTCTCCTCTGCATCCACCATGGTAGAGCCCTTCAGAAGGCCCAGGGCATGAGGGTTACAGAAGGCATCTTAAAAGCCTGTAGCCAGCTTGAAACTGGAAGTCTCGTTTCATGCTGTCCTACTTGGATCTTTCCTTTCCCATGCAATGGAGATCAGAATGTGTGTGTGTATATGTCAAATGCCAGAGCTGCAAGACTTGCTCTAGGATGATGCACTGACTCCGCAATCCTGCAGCAGTGTGTGCTGGGCTGCTCTCTGTATAAAGCAGCACATTCCACCTGGAAGAGAGCAGGGGCTATGTTTTGGCAAGGTGGTGGCTTGAGGGAGCTTCTGCATATGCCCTTTCAGCCTCTGAGGTTGCTATAGATGTTGAAAGCCAATTGGTCCTACAGTGCAGCTAGAATTGACTCGCCAGGCCTCTCTTGTGGTAAACAACTGTCTCAAAGCAGAGCCTCTGCACAAGCTGGCACCTCATCTTGTTAACAGTAGGGAAGCTGAGCTGCTGAAGGAATTAGCACCGGGAAAGGTGGGACTGTCTTGGTGAAGAATGACATGTTGGACATTTATGACCACTGGAAAAGAGATGTCAGAACAACAAAGGAAAATCCAGATGTGTTGCATTTACATGGTAACAGGCTGGCTAACTGCAGACAGCCCCACCTGATTCCCTAGCAGCTTAGTATTTCTCTTGCCATTTATTGACTAAGGATTTCCTTGTTATTGGCAGATATTACGGAGAAAATACTATCCTTGCAAGGCATTTGATTTCCTTTCAGAAATGCTGTCTTTATTACTGTACCTTTAGCAAGATTTCCTAATATGAAATAGAGGCTTTTTAGTTCAGCTGGAGTTTGACCATGGACTTGAGGACACACTCTTGACTTGACGCAAAGGGCCGCGAACAGGGCAATTGCACAGTGGGAACAGCACATGTCAAGGGATGCTCTGCTATACTGCAGGACCTGCAGTCAATGGCAGCAGCACAGAATTGCTGACAATTTTATCAGTGCATTAACATCACCTATTAGAAGCACACACAGAGCAATATCTGAAAGTTGGGCTTAAAACTCTGTGGGTACATGATGAAGCCATGACCCTCATGGTAAAGGGCAGCAAACTGAGGAAAGCTCCCTGGGACTGGGAACTCACAAGACAAACAGGCAGGTGCATCTTCACCTCCTCATGCGTCTCCTGAGAAGATATTTGATTTCCAGCTTGTATTTTAATGAGAAAAGTCTGGAGAAGATTCAATTAGGTATTTAATAACCAGTTCCAGTAAGGCATTTACCCCCTTTTGAGTTAAATGCAGATGTCTGTGCCTGACGAGTCACCTGATGCTGAGCTGTGACCACAGTTACCTCCAAGGGCTAAAATAGTCTCACCTATGTTTCTTATAGATTCTCCATTGGGGGAAATTGGCCTCATATAGTTGCAGCAGAGACAGCAAGCTTGTGCCTAGCACAGCCTGCCTTCCCAGTAGCCTGCTTAAACACACACCAACCCACCCTCTGCTCAAAGTACCAAGAGGCAGCTCTTGTCCCTGGTTGATAACACAGATGATTTTTTTTTTTTTTTTTTTTTTCCCTCATAAACCTCAGGGTATTAAATGCTTCCCACTGAAAACTTTAAGTCTTGGTTTTGGGGTTATTTCAGCCTGAAACAAATGCTGGTCATTGTAGGCTTTCCTGGTTCGTGTGAGCATGTGCATGACAGGAAGCACGTAAGCTTGGTGGCCTGTCAGAGGAGACATTTATCTGTGGGTGGAGTGATTAAAAAAGGATCAGTGCCCTGCAAGGTTTCAGTGCTGCAATAAAAGTCCCTATGTCCTGGATGCCAGGAAGGTCAGGGGGAGGGGGAAGAGAGGGTGAAAGTGGATTAAATGAGCCTTTCAGGAGCAGAGCAAGCACTTAATCTTCTCTAGCCCATTTAGTGTAGATGCTGGTGAAGTCTCCCCTGTCATGATAGCAAGCAAAGCTCTGCCCACGTTGTGTCTAGCAGACACCAGGCAGGCCCAGAGGAAGGCTGAGCTGGCATAGAAAAGCAGGGCAGGAGGGGAAGAGTTTTGCATGGGTTTTAGAAATAGAGATTAATTTACTCAGACATACAGAAGTAGTCTGGGAGTACAGTGTATCCAGGAGCATAGTGACAGCACGCCCTTCACCTCTGGGATGAAAAGCAAAGGTGTTCTTGCTGCTGTGACCCTGAAAGAGAAACTTAGCCCAGCACTTGCTTTCTCCTGTACCAAAATCACCCCACTGATGAGCAAGATCAGCTACAATGGAAGGTGGGTCATAAGGGGAAGTGTAAGGATCAGAAGAGTCATATGTTTCTAAAAGGGACCTTCACAGGTGACTCCCCGTTAAACCAGGCCCCACTCAAATGAAGGGAAGAGAAGGGCAAACATTCACACTATGTGCCCATGGTGCAGGCTTTGCCCAGGGCATTGCCAAAGGCACAAGGGGTAGGTTGCAGCTGCTGGCAGATCACTCTCCAACTCAGTGCTTCCTCCTGAGCACATCTGTCCAACAGTATCCTCCACTTAGACCACTTGCCTGCTCCTCTACATGCTTAGGATGTTTTGGCACCCATCAATGCAGAGACATAAGAGCCCCAGGAAGAGCAGACTGGCACACTGCAAACCCTTTGCACGGCTCTGTTGGCACCCCAGCCTTGACCACAGCCTTATACAGCTCTGCTGATCCTTAGTAATTCCAGCTGTAGCAACTGCGCCCCAGATGTGCCCCTAAGGGCAAACAGCTCTCAATACTGTACATATACTATCACTAATGCTTCTGGAGCAGTGCTTGCTCCTACCCCTCTTGTAGCCTTGCCCAGGCAAGTCTTCTCTTTTGATCTACCTCTGCCCTTCTGCCTGCAGCAGTCAAGGGCACCTTATTCCTTCAGCCACCATTAGAGGAGAGACAGACCAAGGCCCCACTGCTGTAGGGCATGAGAAAGCTCTAAACATCTCTAGGATCTACTGCCAGCCCAAGAGCAGGGAGTCATACAGGGTGCAGCCTAGAAAGAGTATTAGAAGGACAGGGAAACTCCTCAGTAGCTGCATCCACAGCAGAACCTCTGCAGAAACACACAGCACTAGTCACCCAGCTGCCAAAACCTCCCTGTCTTCTTATAGGGAGACAGCTCCCCAAGGGCTTCCACCCGCTACTAAAACTATAGAAGGGCAAACAGCCCCAACCAACAGGTTTAGATAAAGAAGAGAATACCTTAGACCCCTCATACTTCTCCAAGCATCC
>VZSV01000026.1:2956709-2970763 GCA_013398735.1 Nothocercus julius | reverse complement strand
GCCTCCCCCTTCGCCCGGCGCGGCCGCGCACCGGGCAGACCCCCCTCCGCGCCGGCCCCGGCCCCTCGTTAATTTGTACTGCAGCGTGTGTCGCGGGCTGACGTGTAATTAGAGCTCCTGAAGCCTGTCTCATGCTGTAATTGCCATGACAGGGGCCACAGCATATCCGCTTGTTAATTAGTAAACCACAATATCCCGGGGGCTCGTTGAGAGCTGCCTTAATTGTATTTCAGCTGGAACAGAGGGATAATTACCCTTCGCTAGCACTGCCACTTTTTAATTCCTGTTAACAAAAAAAAAAAAAAAAGAGAAAAGAGAAAAGAAAGAAAAACCCAAATTGAGCTCTTCCTCTTGGCATCCACTTCCTCTTCCTCCTCTCTCGGGAGCACAGGGAGCGGTTGTGTCCCGGTTTAGGGGAACGGCTCTGCACGGGGGCAGCAGGAGGGGACGGATGCAGCGACGGGGACCAGGCCAGGCCAGGGGACCTCCTCGCGCTGCCCTGTCCTCGCTGCTGCTGCCCAAGCTCCCCGTTAGCAGGGCCTTGGCTCCGGGCTGGGCGAATCGCCCGGGGCTCCCTGTGCGCTGCTGCTGCGGACGTCCTCCCTGCGGCGAATCGCCCTGCGTCCCCCTCACAACGACCTGCCTCCTGTTTTGCCGTTACAGTTGTTCTATTGTGGCTGCAACCATCTGGCACAGCCTCTCTCTACAGCCCTTAACGGCCTAAGTCCAGTATCCAGCACTTTAAAGAACACCCTGCCAAGATCACTCACATTTCACATCCCTGACGCAGCTGGAGCCCCAGCACGGGGCAGGACCTCCGCGTGCTCGGTGCTGTACGCGCAGCACAAGAAAGGGTCTCTGCTCCCGAGACCTTATGCTATAAACACCCGTGGCAGCAGGGCTTTGATGGACCCTAGAGATAGATCATCTCCCTTTCAGATTCCCTTCCTGGCAAACCTCATCTCACTGGGCTACCGAGAGTCTTCCGGGACTCAGTTAAAAGCTTTTCCTTCTTTGCACGGAAAGGCTGTCCCTGGAGGGTGTGAATGTTCCTGCCTTTCTCTTAGTGGTCATGGGGGGGACGAGCAGAGCTTGCAGTCATGAGCATGAGGGAAAAGGAGCCTGTTGAGGCTCAGCATTGCCCTTCTGCAGTCAGTCACAGAAAGGGCAGAGCTCTCTGCCATGCTCTAGTGGAGCTGTTGGCTGCTCCAGGATCTTGTGGGGAGGTTAAATGGGGAAGCGGATCTAGTGCAGGACATCCTCACTTTTCCTGTACTTTTTCCAAAAGTGACACAAAGAGCTCAGGTGCCATCAGCCCTGCTGACTCCTGCTGCTCAAAAAAACTTATAATGGACAACTGGCCTTCGGCAGACAGTTTGTGAATTGGTTTAAATAACAGGCTTGGCTCTCTCCTAGGAAGCTACATGGAGGTCAGCCTTGAAGAAAAGATCAGTACAGCAGCTCCAAGCATTAGCAGGAAGAAATAACTGAAGTAAAGAGCCTTGAGCATAATTACAGCCTAAGAGCCGCGGTGGCAACTCGGTGACCTGAACCCGTCGCCTGGACTTTACTGCAATCAACAGATTGACACTGCTGGGTCCTGAAGGCTGTTTTTTGGAAGCCCTGCACCAGGGTTGAATGCCTGAATGTGCAGAGAAGCAGCACAGGTGCCTATTTCAAAGGCTGGAGCTAGAAACGCGTCTCAAATGCCATGGAAGAACCAGATGGAGGCAACCACTGGAACACTCTGTGCATAATTGAGGGCACCTTCAAGGGTGAGCAAGAGGTGGCTGCCTGCGTCCAGGACACTGCCTATTGCTGCTGCAGCGCGAGTCCCTGTCATTAGAGCCGGCCATGGAGTTTATAGCCGAATAACCACAACAGCTTTGCACAAATTAAACAACATACTGCAGGTTAATTAGATTTCTTACTGCTGCCTCCATTAACTTAGCCCTGTCATCTGCTGTCAGAAGTGGATGGAGCCCTTTGCAATTCATGGCCTTTATCCTGTGGAGATGCGGATCGCTGAAGCTCGGCCGGGGTAGCCACGCCAATGTGTGTGGGCGCCCACGAGCACGGGCGGGAGGCGCCACCTTCCCTTCCTTGGTAGATGAGACTGGCTGGAGATGCCAGGGCCTTCCATCAGTGTGAGAGCCATGGTGGTTTTTCCCTGCTGACATTTGCAATCCCACCACTTCACAGGATGATCTTAAAAAAAAAAAAATTGCGTATTTTGAGGCAGAATCACTTTGCCATTGTTCTGCGGGGAGCTGTGTGACTGCAACTAATAAAAACAGCTCTCTCTCAACAGAAAAATCTGAGAATGCTGCTTTACGTTTTTAAACCAATTTCCTTTGACTGTGTCAGTGCCTGTTTTGCGTTTGCTAGACAATTATGTGGCTAATGAGGACAGCCACAGTTACATTAGGCAGGATTAGGAAGAATAAGGCTACAAACGCTTCAGTGCCTAAGACAACCACTAACTAATGGAGGCCAGGAGGGCAGGCCCCAGGAGCAGGCGGCTCCTCAGCGGCTCCCTGGCTGAAGGAGCCGGGGAGGGCAGCGTCCGGAGACAGCAGAAGGTGACGTGGCCTCCTTGTCCCACGTCAGCGTCGCCTCCTTGTCCCAGCAGGCCCGCTGCTCGTGGGAAATGAGAGCATTTCCTGGCAAATCAGGAAAAGTACTGGAGGAAATGTTTGCTGAATGTGTGCCCCGGCCTCTTCTCATGGAGCACGTGGCTTTGCGGGAGGTTGTCCCTCAGAGACACAGAGGAGCCCTCTAAAGCAGCGGGAGGACCCACATCCTGAGCACTGCCATCCTCAGCTGCCCACTTTGCTCAGCAAAACCAGCTCAGAGCCTCTGAGCCGCCCCGCTGCAGGGCTCTAGCAGGAGGTCTCCAGGAGAGGGACACATCCCTGAAAACCCCCCATCCTTACTCTCTTACTGGCACAAGAAAGAGGGCCACGGTCAGAAGGGCCGTACTGGCAGCAGGCGAGGAAGACGCCCGGTCCCGCAGCGATCCCGCGTCCCCGGGCGCCCGGCGGATGCAGGCAGACGTCGCTCGCTGCTGTCTCCCCACCGCCGCCGCTCCGCCAGCGCTGCAGCCGCCCGCTCGGCCACGCATCAGCTCGCAGGGCAGGCAGCCGTGCAGACGCTTCCTTTCGCCCTGCAAGTCTGCTCCAGCGCTCCCCGCAGGTGTCATAAGTCATGTTCAATGAATTCTTACAACCTGCCTGCAGGCATCCTGCTCCCTCCCGGGCTGCAGAGCGGGGAGCACTGCCGGTCACTTAAGCAGAGTGGTTTTGCTTTTTGCCCTTTGGACCCAGCTCCTTCTGAATCTCTTCACCTGCTTTTCACAGCATGCTTGCATGGAAATATCTTGGGCAGTGTGGTGTGTTCCCGACCAAATCAGGGTATTTTCAGGGTATTTTCATGACCTCTCCTTGCAGCATGCACGCGTGGGCACACGGCCAGGGTCCGTGTCCTGCTGTGCAGAGACCTGAGAGCTGCGAGATGGCTTGAGAGCAGAGCCAGAGACTGTCAAGAAGCTAAGATTTCAACTGACAGTAAAACACATTTCTGTCCCACATCCCTGCTACGCCCCTGGGTTGGATGCTGTTACGCCAGAGCACAGAACATCACATCTCCTCCTCAATGCCCTCTTCAGAAAGAGGATTTCATCATGTGGTCCAGGTGAAGCCTTGGGAGAGGGAAGGCTAAAAACTCATTAACCAACGTGGCAAACAAATTCTACAGAAAAGCGTTGATCCAGAGGCTGAGGCGCTGGCAGCCGTGACTGCCCTGCTGCACCAGAGGCATCTGAGACTGCCTGGGTGGATGATGGCAGGTTTTATGGCCCTCAGCCCCTGCCTGTGCTCTGCTGGCCTCCCGCAGTCATCCATCCAGCTGCAAAACTGGGTGAAAAACGGAGACTTCACCTTCACAGCGGCTGTGCCCAGCCAAGGGTCTCCCAGGCAGTGAAACAGCCCGGCTGGAGCCTGGCCGGGAGCAGATACCCCCAGGATCTCTAGATTTCATGGTGTTATGGGGCTCTGGGTGCATGCATCTCCGTTGGGACTAGAGGCAACAACTCACATCAGCAAGCAGTTAAATAGAAACATCCTTCCCTGCCAACACTCTTGTCTTTCCTCCCAGTTACTAGTGTGGCACAGCCAGCTCCTGGACTTGCTGAAGAGTATGGATGAGGCTCTCCTGAAATGCAGAGAGCAAGAGGAGAACAATCCACAGAGCAGTTGGGCTTTTCAAGGCAGGAGTTAACCAGGAGAGGAAAGAAGTGGGCAAGTCCAGGATGGACTTGCTTGCCCCTTCCCTGTCCCCGTCGCAGGAACGCTGGCCTGCCTGTGTCTGCAACCCCAGTTCTTGGTAGAAGGTGGCACGTGTGCTGAAGAGCCTCCCCTGAGCACAACAGCTGAATCTCACACCGAGTGACTAATTTGTGCCCTAATTGATGTGGAAACAAATGCCAGAATGCACTGGAATACCGAGAAGTGAAGCTCTCCATCTTGGCTTCCTTCAGGGAAATGGTCTTAATTAAGAGCCTATCTTGCAAAGAGAGATAATTTCCAGCTATGTGTTGACACAGGAGCTGGGATGGAGGTTGTGGTTGAGACCAGCACCTTCTCCTAGTGGGGTCCATCTGGCTATTGCAAAGGTGGAGGTGCTTTAGTCCTCTGTGTGTCTCCTAACACTGGCCACTCTCCTCTCTCCAGCCCTGGCTCCCTTTCAGGCACTGCCGTTTCGGCCTCAGCCCTGCAGCCCTCCCCATTGCCTTTCCAGCTCCGTTAGAGTTCCCCAGCCCTGAGAAAATCCCCTCTCCTGCTCTTCCACACATCAGGCCCTACTGGCAGCAGCTCCTAGCAGAAGCAGCTCCATTAGTCACTGTTTTATTCAGCCTTTTTCTGCCCAGCCCTGTCAGTGCCATCTCAGGTGTTGACTTGGTGCCCATGATCTCCACCAGTATTTGCATTACGAGCACGCAAACGCTGCGTCCCTCACCGATGGCTCTCGGGCAGGCTGTGCCCACCCTCCCAGAGCCAGTGGGGACCTGTTCCACATCTTGCCCATGCGGCACCTCAAGGTGCCCGAAAGGTCCTCGCATGGGGGATATGGGACTGCTCCAACCTCCTCCGCCACATGGAGATATTGGACCTGTTGCTGCTGTCACCGGCAGCCCCTTCCCCACAGCCTCGACGTGCACAGCTGTTCCCTTAGAAATCGCTGTTGCCATGGTTTTTCCAAAGAAAACACATCTCTCCCCCCCCCCGCCACCACTCCCCACCGCCTTAACCTTGTGACAGCAGCGATGACGCGACTCCCCGAGAAAGGCCACTTCACGTAGCTATGGAAACAATTAGCTTTCTCTTGATTTTACCTCGGGGTTATGCTAGCGAGACAGACCCACATTTGTTCTCCTGCAACCAGGTGCTTCCCTGGGCGCCTGCCCGGAGCGGCGCAGCCCGGGGAGCATCCCGGGAAGGAGTGTCCCCCAGCACGGGGACACCCAAAAGGCCCAGGCGCAGGGACATGGGCCTGGGTCCTGAGCGGCGCAACCTCCTTCCTTGGGTGTATTAGAGCCCCAGCTGCTGACTGCAGTGCCTAAAATAAGTGCTTGCCTGCTTTTTATTCCTTGGAGCCCGGCAGAGCCCACTCAGCTCCGGGAGAGGAGCCGGAGTCTATTCTTAGAGCTGCAGAGCCCTCGCGGCGCTGGGGAGGGTGTGGGTGTCCCTGCGAGCACCGCGGGGCTGCCGTGTCCTGCACCGTACTGAGCGCGGGGATGGCACTGAGCCCCCATGGGAACCGCATCCGTGCTTGGGGAGCTGGGGAGATAGTGGTGGGAGGGCTGCCTGGCTCCTCGGGCGCAAGGGATGCCCAGCGCTGTGGACACGAGGGATGCCTGGCTCCTTGGGCAGGAGAGGTGCTCCGGCTCCTTTCCCAGCATCTCTGTGGGATTCAGCAGGGATCCATCATGTGGATCCAAGGCGGGAGGGCTGGTGATGGGCCCCTTTCTCCCTTCAGGGTGTCCTAGCAGTTGAAAGGAGACACAGGAGGAATTTTGCACCCCTCACCCTGGCCAGCACGTGGTCCCCATCCCCAGCCTGGCCAGCACCGCTGCAATGACAGATGGCCAGGACGGGGGGGACAGTGGGGACAACCTCGGTGGTGGCCCCAGGCCAGAGCAGAGATGCCCAAGCTCCTTAGCAACAGGTATTTCCACGTAATGGAGTCCTTTCCGCTCGGCCTCCACCTCCGCCAGCCTTCTTCGTGTGGCCATAAATAATTCAATTTTCTCATTCACACACATGAATGCTGCTGGCCGGGGCTCCGAGCCCGCTCAGCCTCCATCTGTTCGGGGCGGAAGGGGGAGGCAGGGCCCCATAATAGCCTTGAACATTTGTTTAACATGGATGAGCGTGGCCAGATGGCCTGGGGATTTGCAGGTGGGCATGGCAAGGGGCTGGGGGGATGCTCCAGGGTTCGGAGGTGCCCGTGCACATCCCGGGCATTTCCACCTAGCCGGGTCCCCTCTTGCTGTGCAAGGGAGGGTCATTCCTGCCCGGGGGCATCGTCACACCAGCGCCGGCCGCCCGAGCCCCTGTGGGGCAGATGTACAGCACAGAAAAAGAAAACACACCAAGCGCTCAAAAACCGAGGAAAAGCTCTTGGAGACCTAGATCCACTGGATGAGTCGTGTAACCTTAACTCTGCCTCTCTCGTGCCTTAATCTTGTGCTCCTCACAATTGCACGGCTGCGTTTTGTTGCAGAGAGGCCCTGGCCCCGCGCGCAGGGCAGGAGACACCCAGGGAGGTTTCATTAGAGATCATGTCCCTGCTTAAGACAGCAGCAAGCGGGTGTTTAAATCGGATTGCCTTGGATTGCAGCCCGCCGGATAAGCAAAGGATACGCTCTGCTTTTAGGCACTGTGGGGAGGGGGGTCAAAGAGGAGCACGCGGCACATGGGCATTAGCTCTGGTCCCGCAGGAGGAGCTGCCTCCTCTGCAGCAGTGCGAGGGCTGCTTGCAGGAGAGCACGAGCGCTGGCCGGGGGAAACGGGAGCGCGAGCCGCTTCCGCGCGGGCGTTTCTGAGCGCTGCAGCATATTTGGGTATGACGTGGGCGCCAGTGCACCTGGGTGGATTCCACGCAGACGCCAGTTCTCTTCTGGATACATCTGGAAGGGGCTCGCAGCGGGGTTGGGGCAGTTAGAGGAATTCATCTCAGCATCCGGCCCCCTGGACCTGGCCGGTCACTGCTCAGCGACTTTTCCTGCCTGTTGTATTTCCCCCTGCTCCGTACGTCCTGTTGGACGGACTAGGGCCGTGCCCTGTGACTTGGCAGCTCGCTGCCGGCCCCTCGCCGCAGCAGGGAGCCCGCGGCTCGCGGCTACCGCATCAGCTCCAACTTTCTGCGCCCAGACAGCGGCCGAGCAGTCCCCTGCTCCCGCCTGGCTGCGGGGACCTCCCGGCACTCGGCCGTCACCGCCTGCAGCGTGACCCAGCACGCCGGTTCCCAAAACGCGCCGAGAGCTCCCCCGGGGGCAGCAGCCGCCTCCTCGCGGCAGCTCTGCCCTGTCCTGCTCACGCTCCGGGCTGTGTCGCTGGTGACGAGGGTGCAGAGCGGTGCTGCCAGCGACCCGCGGCACCGCCGTCACAATAACCCCTGCACCCTGCTGTCCTGTTCCCAGCCGGCTGCTGCTGCAAGGCGGCTCGGGCCACGTTTGCCAGCTTGCAGCCCATCAGACACACAGACCGCAGCCGGGGCTGGATCGGCAGAGCCAGCGAGCCCTGTTTTCAGCGGAGAAAGCGGCAAAGCTGGCAGCAGCTGTGGGGCAGCTGCGGCCGCCAGGCTGAGCCGCGCGGCAAAGCCGTCACCACCATGGGCCCTGCCGGGCGGCCCGGCGCACGGCCCCGCGCTGCAGCCGCTGCGGGGGAAGCAGATGTGCAAACTCCGAAGCGGCAGCCCCGGCGGGTTCTGCTCGCGCAGGGGCTTCCCCCTCTCGGGCCGTTTGCACTTTGCTTCTTCCACCCCAGAAGCAGGTTCAGCCCGAGCCCCCGGCATCTCCTGACGGATTCATGGCACAAACATGCCATTACTTATTCCTTCAGATCCCCGCGCTGCAGAAGCAGAATGCAGCCAGCCGGTCGTCTATGCAAGGATCCCTGGGGCAGACACATCCTCACCCGGGCATGGGGGTGCCCAATTCCCCTAGGAGCTAGGAAGAGATGCTCTACACAGGAGCTGAGCACAGTCAAGCCTTGCCCATGCCCACAGGACATCTGCCCCTCTGCAGACAGCAGAAACAGCCCAGGAAAACCTTGGCCACAAGGTTTGTCCCCAACTGCCTTGCTCTCTTGCTGCCCCCTCCTCCGAGACCACCGTCTCTCCAGCTGGCGAGAGCCCCATGGAGCGGGGGCACCCGCAGGCACCCATGGGAGCCCCGGGCTGGGGAAGCCCAGGTGGGTGCCTCTGAAGAGTTTGGTGCCTTTCCTGGGAATGGCCTGGACGTGTCCTGCCGGATGGGTTCCCCGCGCATCCTCCACCCTCGCGCGCCTCCCCCATCCTGCTCTGAGCCTCCGCAGGACCCAGACCCTTTCCTCGCGGCGCTCCCTGCCAGCGCGTCCGAGAGACGCTGCAACCCACAGCTGGAGCTAGCGCGGGGCACTTACCTGCCGCTTCCCTTCGGAGCCGGGAGGGCAGTGCGGGAAGCATCCCGGCGGCAGCCAGGTGGGGACAGCGCTTCCCTGCCGGGCGCCTGCTCCTCTCCGTGCCCCTTGGCTCCCAACGCGCAGCGGCCACCGCCACCTGCCCCATCCCTGACCCACCGGGGCTTGGCCGTGTTGAGTTTCCCGCGCTTGGCAGGGTCACCTCCCGCACTGCCCCTCGCTGGGGCCACACGGGGCTCGGGAAGGAGCTGTCAAATGCCCTTTGCCGGGGAGCAGCATGGAGGGGACGCAGGTTGAGGGGACAGCGGACCTCTTGGGATGAGGTCTGGGAAGCAGCGTGCACGGAGGTGACAACAGGGGCATCGCAGCCGGGACCCGCTGGCCCAGGGGTGTCCTCGCGCGCCGGGATGGACCCCATGCCCTGCCAGGACACGAGGACAAGGAGAGGGGCCGGGACAGCGGTGCTGGCGGCTGGGACACGCGGAGGGGCCACGTCCCAGGAGCCCCGGCGCTCACAGGGACGGGGGTCCCGGGCTGGGCAGCGCCGCGGCCGCCTCCCCTTTTGCCGCCGCCGCCCGACAATGGAGCGTCCCCGGACAATGGAGCGTGTGCCCCTTGTCAGCGCCCGGCGCGGGGAGCGTGTCCCGCTGCGGGGGGGCCGGGGGTCGCCAGCCTTACCTGGGCGGTGCTCGGCGGCGCGGGCAGCCCCGAGGCCGCGGGGACGGGCGCGGGATGCGGCGGCCCCGGCCTCCTGCCCCGGGAGAGCTGCGGCGCTGGAGGAGGAGGGCGATGATGAGGGGATGGGATGAGGGCTGCAGGTTCCCCCCTTCCTCCCGCCTCCCCGCTTTATCAGGTGCGGAGACAATAGCCAGGGCTCCTGTTGCAGCTGGAGACTGTCTCTTTAAACCCCTCACCAACCCACAGGTGGCCTGTCACCACCGTGGTCATCCATGACGTCATCGGGAGGGAGGGAAGGAGGGAAGGCGAGGAGGAGGAGGAGGAGGAGGAGGAGGAGGAGGGGAGGTGGGGGGGAGAAATGCGATCCCCCTCCAAAGCAAAAGTCCCTGGGCGACCATGGCAACAGATTGCAAATGTCACTGCGCACCAGCCCGGGGTGCTGCCAGCCCCGGGCGCGGGGGGACAGCGCTGTCACCCTGCGGGGGGGGGGGCAGGGACAGCGCTGTCCCCCCGCACAGGGTGGCCGGGACGGCTGTGTCCCCCTGGGGACACCACTGATGCCCCGAAGCTGGAGGTTGCTGCAACCGTCCCCGCCTCGGGGAGATGCTGGGCCCGGCGCGGAGCGCGGGCGATGTCCCCGCAGCAACGCAGTGCCCTGTGCGGCCGCGGGCACCCCCGGCATCCTGCTCCACCACCCCGGGCCCCCGCAGCAGGTCCTGCCCCTGCCGCACGGTGGCTTTTGCAAAGACCAAGAGAATTTCAAAATTATTTTAAAGCGGTTCCTACTGTAAAGCAGAGGTAGGAGACCCCCGGGAGCAGGGCAGTCCCAGCAGGGGTGACCATCTTGGTAATGGGCTGCCAAATTGGCCAGCTTTGGCTTCCAAAAGCGGCTCTAGCACCAAGTGAGGGATGTCTGAACAGAGAGGAGAGGTTTGCCTGAGTGCTGCCGGGGTCCCGCGCGCTGCACCGTGCAGACAGAGGAGGGGTCTTGGCTTTGAAGGAGCCTCCTGAGCCCCAGAGCTGCCCAGCGTGGTGAGAAGGGGCTACGTGGCCACCACGGTGTTTTCGGGGGCACCAAGGACAGAGACGCAGGGATGGGAACCCGTGAGCGCAGCCTGCTGGGTGCGTGTGGCTTCTTATTCTCCGAATGATGCATTATGAAAATGGGGACGGATCCACACAGGGGGATCCAGGAGCTTCTAACCATTAATTAAGTCTCACCCCAGGCCTGGGAGAGGAGTAAATATTGAATGAAATCCTTTTGTTCTTGGCTTGGAAGGAGCAGAGACCTTGGTGCCAGAAAAGACCTTTGTTTCTTTCCTCCCAAACCAGGATTTCTCCTCTTTCACTACGAAAAGAATCACTCCAATAAGCGAGTTCCCTTGAGCAGAGTTTCTGGCTACCTGTTGCTTGAGCAGGCAGGGTGCCTCACCCCAAACAAAGCAACAGAGGCAGCGCATTCCCCAAGGAAAAGAAAATGCCACCCAGAGATTTCTCCTGCAAGAGGCCCTTCACTCCATGCTCCGGAGAAACGCCGCCGGGAGAGGCTCACACGGAGCTTGCCTCATCCGAGCCCCTGCCTCTCCCATTGCCACGGCCGGCGGGGCCGGGCGCAGCGCTCACCCGGCCGGCGCCCGCGCCGGGGGCTTTGCAGCCCCTGCTGCCAGCGCAATCAGCAGCCGAGCGCCTTCCGGGAATGCAGTCCTTGAGAGGGAACAGGCTCGAGCAGGGCCGAGAAAGGCAATTCAAGGCTGAAGTGTTGTCAGGCGCACGATGCTTTTTGCACAGACCCCGCAGCGCCCGGCAAGGCGGGCTGCTCTTTGCACGCGCCGCCAGCCGAGCCCCCGAGCTCCCCCGTTTCTGAAGGCTGGGAGAGGGGCTGGGGACGCGGCGTCCACCTGAGTGTCCGCCCGAGGGCAAAGTCCCGCTTTTATGCTGTGACTTAATGCTCCCCAATGCCTCCTGACGGTCGCTGGACTGTGCTGTTTGGCTCGGGCAGCCCCGCGTCATCCTCCTGTGGTGTCCTGCTTCCCAGCTCACTCATCCCGGTAAAGCAGCCGTGGGATCCAGGGCCGGGAGGGTTTGGGAAACAGCCAGAGCAGGAACAGCAGAGGGGTTCCTGCTCCAGAAATGTGCACAGTCCTCCGAAAGAGCCCAAATGGGCTGTCCTGTTCTGTTTCCAGCTGGCACGCTGGCTCTGCAGGAGCAGCCTGGGCACGGATCCTGCGCTGCCCAGGGCTGCGGTGACACGCAGGGCCCTGCTCGTGCCACCAGCGTGGTCAGAGCGTCCCCGTGCTCTTCTCCCCCGGCCAGCACTGCTTTAATACCTAAATGAAAGGCTGCCCTCCCTGTGCAGGGCTCACACATTTAAGGAGAGAGTGACATTTGGATGTTGTTTGGGGTAGAAAAGGGTGATTTTCACAGGGAAAAACTCTCCTAAGGACAGAAATCTGCAGCTTGGGACCAGAACTGTGCCGATTGCCCCAGGACCCCCTCTCAGAGGGATGCCCCCGTGTGTTTGGAAAGGACCACTCCTGAGCAGCGCCAGGAACCAGGAAAGCCAGGGCTGGGCATGCAGGAGGGAGCGGAGCCTACCCTGCCAGGGCTTTTCCTACCGGGAACAGCCTAGTCAGAGCCCAACTGCCAGCAGCCCGGGGCCAGCACATCTGCAGGGTGGTCCTTTTTGCCACCTTGCCCTGAGAAACCCCCCTTGAAGCTGTCTGCTGGTGGAAGCTGGAGGAAGCCTTTCCTAAAATCTGAGAAACCATCCTCAATTTCCTTCCTCCCCAAACCCTGATCTCCTCCTGAGCCCTTCCCTCGGAATCTCCCTCCTGTGGCCTTCATCATCCTGGTCCGGTATCTCCGTGCCTTGGCCTTCATCCTCCTGCTCCAGCACTGCCAGCCGGCACCCGCTCTCCCTCTCGGCACCACTCCCGGCGGCCCCGTCCGGGGTGCAAATGGAGGTTATTAGCAGACACCCTCTAATGGGTGCCACGTTAAATGGCCTTTTGTTCGCGGAGTCGCCACGCGCAGGGCCGCCGTTCTGCCGCCAGCTGCCGTGCGCCGGGGTGCTCTTTGCTGCCAGTTTCACCCTATTAAGGTGGATCTCAATTAATCGGATGGGAGGCGGAGAGGCAAAGAGGGGCCCTCGCGTGCGGCCCGGCGGCGAGGAGGCTGCTGAGGCCGACGGCACCGCAGGGGGAGGCGGCGTGTGGGGCAAAACCCAGCGGAAACGGGAAAACTGCCCCGGGGTGGATTTGGTGCCCAGGTGGCCCTGCTGTCCCCGCGGGCTCCCTCGCCACGGCCGCGTGGATGGCGGCACCGGGCGCCCCGGGATGAGCTGCCCCGCTCGGCGCCCGCGACGCTCAGGTGGCGGCAGGAACGCGCGGGAGCGCTCAGGGCGGCAGCAAATGGACCTGGAGAGATCCCTGACATTCCCCATCGCGTCTCCCCCGGAGAGGCCGGAGCGGCGCTCGGCTCCCGCCCGGCCGCTAATGCGAGAGCCGCTAAAAGCCCCGGCAGAGCGAGCGCGGCGGCAGCCCCGGCGCGGAGGCTTTCAAGCCCTTGAGGAAGGGCCGAGCGGCGCGGCGGGCGGGGGGCTGCGCGGAGCCGGGCAGCAGCAGGGACGAGCAGGAGACGCGGGGTGTCCGCGAGGCCAGAGGGGTGTCCGCGAGGTCAACAGGGTGTCGCGAGGCCAGTGGGTTGTTCGCGAGGCCAACGGGGTGTCCGCGAGGCCAGAGGGGTGTCCATGAGGCCAGCGGGGTGTCCGCGAGGCCAACAGGGTGTCGCGAGGCCAGCGGGGTGTCCACGAGGCCAGCAGGGTGTCCGCGAGGCCAATGGGGTGTCTGCGAGGCCAGCGGGGTGTTCGTGAGGCCAGCGGGGTGTCGCGAGGTCAGCAGGGTGTCCGTGAGGCCGAGCGGCGCTTCCCCCGCCAGGCCAGGGCTGTGCCGACGGTTCCCCCGCGGCGCTGGTCCTGCTCCGATGCTGACGGGGATGCTCTGGGTACCGAAGCACGGCTTGCGGGGCTCCCATGCCGGCGCTCCAAGACGGTGTCTCCTGGGGACATGGATGAGACCCAGGGAACAGGGCAGCGCATGGGAGAGAGGGTGTCCCCGAGGGGCCTGCGGAGGCCATCGGGGTGCCTGGGTGCAGGAAGGGGGTGTGCGGCGCTCAGGGAACGGGGTGCAGGGGATGTCAAGCGAGGAGAGGGCTGCGGCTGCCGGGGGATGCAGGGATGGGGTGCAGGGGAACGGGGACCCAGGGATGGGGTGCAGCGGATCACGGCTGCCGGGGTGCAGGGATGGGGTGGAGGCGCTCAGAGGTGCGAGGCTGCAGGATCCCTGTGGTTCAGGGATGGGGTGCAGGGCTGCCGGCTTTCAGAGGTGCAGGGATTTGGTGCAAGGATGCATGGACAGGTGCAGGGATGTAGGAGTGCAAGGGTGCAGCAATAGGGTGCAGAAATGGGCTGCAGAGCTTCAGGACTTCGAAGCTGCAGGGATTCGGGGCAAGTAGGCCGGGATTTGGGGAAGGAGGGCGGGATTTGGAAGCCACGGGCGCTGCTCTGCGGCGCGCCCTCCCGCCGCCAGGCGGTGTGCGTGTGTGAGCGCAGCGCGGCCGGCGCTCTGGGGCGGCCCCCGCTCGCCTCGCTGCTATGGCGGAGCGGAAGCGGAAGTGGGGGGGGCTATACCCCCTCGC
>VZSV01000026.1:2931380-2956269 GCA_013398735.1 Nothocercus julius | reverse complement strand
GTGCGGCCTCAGACTGCGGCCCCGGAGACCCATGGGGCTCCCGCCGCCCTCCTGGGCACCCCGGCTGCCCCCTGCCCTCCGCTACCTCCCCCCGCCTGGGCCCTGTTTTCCCCCTCCTCCCAGAAGGCAGGGCCAGCCCCTGCACCCGTTTTAATCCCTTAACCCACCCGGTTCTGTCACTTCGTCCCCTGCTCTCCGTGATGTCCCATGTGCTCCCTCCCCAGCAGGGTGAAGATGAAGTAGCACCCCGATCATGGACCATGACGCTCCCACCATCAGGCCCCGCCGCATCCAGAACCAGAACGTCATCCACCGCCTGGAGCGCCGGCGGATCAGCTCGGGCAAGGCTGGCACCCACTGGCACCAAGTGCGCGTCTTCCACCAGAACGTCTTCCCCAACTTCACCGTGGTCAACGTGGAGAAGCCCCCGTGCTTCTTGCGGAAGTTCTCTCCCGATGGACGCTACTTCATCGCCTTCTCCTCGGATCAGACCTCCCTGGAGATCTACGAGTATCAGGGCTGCCAGGCAGCCGAGGACCTTCTGCAGGGCTACGAGGGAGAGATCCTGGCCAACGGCAACGACCAAAGATCTGTCAACATCCGGGGGCGGCTTTTCGAGCGCTTCTTCGTCCTGCTCCATATCACCAACGTGGCCTCCAACGGGGAGCACCTGAACCGCGAGTGCAGCCTGTTCACGGACGACTGTCGCTACGTGATCGTGGGCTCCGCCGCGTACCTGCCCGAGGAGCCTCACCCGCCCTTCTTCGAGGTTTACCGCAACAGCGAGTCCGTGACCCCGAACCCCCGCTCCCCCTTGGAAGACTATTCCCTGCATATCATAGACCTCCACACGGGCCGCCTCTGCGACACGAGGACTTTCAAGTGTGACAAAGTCATCCTGTCTCACAACCAGGGCCTGTACCTCTATAAAAACATCTTGGCCATTCTCTCTGTGCAGCAACAGACTATTCACGTCTTTCAGGTGACACCTGAGGGCACCTTCATCGATGTGCGGACAATCGGGCGCTTCTGCTACGAGGATGATCTCCTGACGCTGTCTGCGGTGTATCCTGAGGTGCAGCGGGACACTCAGACGGGGATGGCCAACCCCTACAAAGAACCCTTCATAAACTCCTTGAAGCACAGGCTGCTGGTGTACCTGTGGAGGAGGGCAGAGCAGGATGGAAGTGCCATAGCAAAAAGAAGGTTCTTTCAGTACTTTGATCAGCTGAGGCAGCTCCGCATGTGGAAGATGCAGCTTTTGGATGAGAACCACCTGTTTATCAAATATACTAGTGAAGATGTGGTCACGCTGCGGGTGACGGATCCTTCACAGGTATTACCTGCCTCCCCAGACTGTTTGTTGCTTTGGGGCAGTTGCTCTCAAGAAGGTAAAATTCTGTGAGCTGCATTTCTTGGCTGAGCCTGTGAATGTTCAGTACATAGGTTGTTCAGGACTTCGTTCTTGTATGAACATTTGGTGTCTGTGATATTGAGTAACTTAAGTATCTTTTTTCTCTTATAATTTCATCACCTTCTCCTCAACAAAGTAGGGAGGGAGGAGAGAGTTTACGTGGTTATCAAGCCCTCCTTCTCCAGGGATTGTTCCCTGTGCTTTAGAACCCACTTCCCCTTCCCAAATCCCAGCTGATATTTATTTTTTTTTAGCTGCTATATCATATAATACACTTGCATTGTAGAGGTACTCTTGCTCTTTTCACATGCATCTTAGTGCATGTTTTTCAAATATAATAGTATTCATTTTTCCCCAGTAGAATTGCCTTTTCTGCCTACATACTCATGCTTTCAAGCTTCTGTCAGAGACTGTTTATGATCTCTTGAAATTGCAGTAGCTTCTCTTAAATCTAGCTAATGTGCCAGTTGCTTCTCCTTTAAGTTTAGTACTAAAGAAATCAAATTAGAGCATATGTAGCTTAGTCAGTGTTGGGTCCTTCCACATGTTTCACTGCAGGTCAGTCCCCTCTCTTCACTACTGCTAGAGACATGGTCTTTTTTTGATCCGTGTGAGACTGAGCAAGGTCACATTCCTCTCTTTTTTTTTTTCCCCATTTTTATTCATTTTCAATTGCTGGACTTAGACCCTAGAAGAAATGGGCAGCAATTTTTAAACCTGATTTTCAGCATTAATCTAATTCTTCTTGGACAATAACTGTGTGCTTTATTTATTTATTGCACTTTTCTTTCTTTGCTTTACACCTCTTGAAAGAGGGGTAACTGTGGGAGAGGGTAGGTGAGGAGTAATCTAATCAGTTTTCCCCATCGATATAAAATTAGGTGGCTACCGCAAAAGCGTCAGAGCTTTGTGCAAGTGTCCTGCAGTTTTCTGCTTGCTCATAGTATCCTGGGTGATGTTCCTGACAAGGGCCTTGAGCCACCTCCATGTAAACGTATGCGGTGCCCTGGGTTCAGCTCTGCTGTGGTTACCAAGGCTTTTGTGCCTCCTTTGCTGCAATGTGCTCTTGACTTGCTTCACCTGGAGGTTGCTTTCACATGCAGATTGTGGTTTGTTTGTGGCATTCCTCAGGTGCTGTGTTTTCTGCTGGAGGAAAAGTATCACTGTGCCTGTTTCTTTCAGGAGCTTCCAGATGCAGAGCTGCCCTCAAGACCTGCCTGAGTTCAGGCTTTGTGATTTGTTAGGGCTTCCTGAGGAAAAACTTGTGGCAAAACAGCTGAATTTCCCGGTTTTCTTTCATCTGATCACAGAAGAACCTGAAGCCTCATCTGTTCTCAGGCCCTTCTCCTTCCTTAGACCTTTTAGTGAAGAGTCTTGAAGTATTTTTTTTATGCTCTTGGGTTGTTTCTGCATTGTCAGGGTCTACACTAAATCTTTCAAAATTTTTACTCGTATGTATGTATAGCCATAACTTGCTTCCTGTTCTAGGCTTGTATTTTATGTTTGGTGGCTTATTTATTTTTTTGCAACATTCGGCTTCTGCCACCTGTGCAGTGATGTTCCTCTGCCTGTGCATTACAGGTGCTGCTCAAATGCACTGGGAAGTTTTTCTGGTCAAGGGCATCCTAGTGATGTGTCTGCCTCTTAAATACAAAGTTTCCTGGGCCAGATTAAGGTTGGAAGATGCTCCTTGCAGTCTTTGTTGATGGAAATATTTTTTCCTTCTGCTGTCACCTCTTACTTGCGCTCTCTTCCTACTCTTTCTTTTCCTTGGGCAGCAGTTTAGTGAGTGACCTCATCTAGTGCTCTTCAGCTTGGCATATGGGGGCTGGATTATATTATCACATTTGTTTTGCGTCTGTAAAACAAATAAACCTTGTAAAATTTGAGGGGTGGAGTGAAAAGGTGTTTGGAGCTCGGACTGAACCACCCTGAAGGCCACATCCCATGTGCAGGCTGCATCTGGGGCAGCTGAGGAGGTGGGGGGGGGCAATATTTGGGTCCATTTTAAGAGTGGTCTCAATGCCATGTGAGAAGGAGAGCTTGCAGGAGATAAGGATCTGTAGAGGCTTTAAGGACAGGACTTGTAGTTGTTTTTTTACTAGCCTTTTGGGGGGTCAAAAGCACTGTATTAAGAGACTGAATAGTTTAAAAATATATTTGGTTCTTCTTTTTTTTTTGGGTGTGTGAAATACAAATATTGTCTCGAAGATTGGAGACCCTCAGGACGGTCCAGAGTGGGTAGGGTGGGAGGGAGCCTGCTGTCCCTGCTGAGAGTCATTTGTGAGCAAGAGGTGAAACATTCAGAGACTGCCTGTATTGACAGGGGGCTTAGCCAGACACACACAGACGTGCAGAGCCACGTGCTTATGCCAGGGGAGTTAGTTACCATGTTAGCTTTGAGTTAAGGACATTCTTTCTTTGGGATGACAGAAGTTAGCACTCCCCTGTTTAAAGAGAGGTGCCCTCAGTGAGTGAAGATGAAATCTGCCCCTTTCCAAAGGGGTGGGAATCTCCTCTGCCTTCCATGTGGCTGCCTGGTTACAAGGTCACGTTTTCCCCTGTTGCTTGTTTGTCAATGCCACAACACGCTGCTCATCTGCATGTGTGGTGCATGGGCCTTCTTGCATCAAAGTGCTGGTATTAAAAAGAAGTAGTTAACGTTATTCACATCTTCATTTCTATGACAGCAGGATACTTGGAGGGCACAACTTCCTGCAGGCAGTGTTACAGCACACACTACACTAGCAGGGCTCATCTGCCTGTCATGGAAATATTAGGAAGAAGAAGAAAATAATGTCTTTATGTAGAGGAAAAATAATTTGTTGTCAGCTAGCACTGGGTTTAGAATCATTTCATTAGCAGGAAAGAACATTAAATTTGGTATTTCAGATAGGATTTTAGGTTTGGTGGAGGGCAGAAACATTGACACCCAGTTTGAGATGAAAAATTGGATGCCATTAAGTATCTCCCATAATTAGCCATATTGCAGTTAATGGTTAATTTGGTAGCTTTTGAGGTATTTGAATTAGTGAGAGGGATGTGGGATTTTTCTGTGCTAACGAGACCGAGCTTGTGGTGTTGTGCAGGAAGAAGGGAAGAGGACGTGTTCCCTGTGCGTGCTCTTCTCGGTAACCATTTCCTCTACCTCTGCTCACAGCCTTCGTTCTTCGTCGTGTACAACATGGTGACCACGGAGGTTATTGCCGTGTTTGAGAATACATCTGATGAGCTGCTGGAGCTGTTTGAGAACTTCTGTGACCTGTTCAGGAATGCCACCCTGCACAGCGAGGCGGTGCAGTTCCCCTGTTCAGCTTCCAGCAACAACTTTGCCAGGCAGATCCAGCGCCGGTGAGCATTTGGAGCAGGCGTTGTACTGCATAGATACAAACTCATCCTGGTCAGCTGAAGGCCTGTATCAAATAGCAGTAGCAGCCCTGGGAAAACCCAGAAGAAGGGGAGGGAATTTTAAGGGAAATGTTGCTGGCTCCCTTTGGTTTATAATTCCTTTGGAGCTTATTAAAGCAGTACTGCCCAGTAGTGAGAGCCATGCAGATAAGAATTGTCAAGATGCCAGCATCACCTGCATGGATTTATTTAGCCAAGTGACATTCTCCAAACTCCATGTACATCATGCTGTGCTCTGTAGCGTTTTCTGCAACATTAGTAAAAGGCTTGTGATTCTTGTTAAACTCTGCTGTGAGAAAAGGAACTTATCTACCCAAAGCTATTGTGAAAGCTGAGCAAAATATGAAAGTAACCAGAGTTTCTAGATTATGTTTTAACAGTCAAACGTGTGTTATTTCCCTTGGAATGTATTTTTTTGTGACTCAGGGTGTCCTGCTCTTCCAGTTAGTGTTTGACTTCCTTCTGGCAGTCATTTATGGGGATGAAACTTATGTTTATTCCAGCTTGCTGTAACATAGTAAGAGGAAGTTGGCCTTTTCTGTAACTTTCTAGAGCTCCTATTGTGAAATCCCCATTGCTTAGCAGGGAGGGAGAGATCTTGCTCACTGCAGACACCTGAAGAGCAAGTCCAGACTTGTGTTAAAATAGAGGAGAATCTTTTCACCCCTTCGGCTATAAGGGTCCAACAAGAGTGTTTATCTGTTGTGGCAGGGTATAATAGTGCTTTATTCACAGTGAGCTGGCTTCTGGCTCATTATTTCTCGTCTAAGGGGAATGTTTTGCTGTCCCTGATGTATGACATTCATGCTGCTGATCTGACCATTGTGGAAAGCTCAAATTTTATTTGGAAAGAAAAATCCAACCTGTGTTAATCTGTTCACTGGGAAGGACTTTCAGCTCAGTGTAGTGCCTGAAGAGCTTGAGGCTTCTCTTCAAGGTTCTTCCCATCTAAGGTTTCTCCTTTTATGCACTTGAGGGAATTGTCAAGTCAACCTTAAGGGCTCAACTATTTCTACAAAAAAACTCTGGCTTTTGCTTATGCTTTTTCCAGGCTTCATGATAAAACTTGGATTGACTGATAAGCTGTTAATCCATCTCTCTCTGTATCTGATTCTGCTGATTTCCTGTATTGCAGAGCAGCTGGGGCCAGACCTTGGAGATAGGCAGGATGTTCTCCTTCTTTCAGCTTGGGCTTTCAGAGCAGAAACAGTAGTGAAGAGGGAGGGTATAGAGGTCGCAGAGAGAGAGCTGGTTTATGGCTGAATCAGTGTGATACATCTGTGGAAATTAGCTGTTTTCGTTCTTACATTGCTGCTGTTTTCCTCTCCAGTTTTTCTTAAGCTCTGGCTTTTGTGAGTAAAGGCTGTTTCTTGGTTTGCTGCAGGTTCAAAGACACTATTGTGAATGCCAAGTACGGAGGGCACACGGAGGCCGTGCGGAGGCTGCTGGGCCAGCTTCCCATCAGCGCCCAGTCCTACAGTGGCAGCCCATACCTCGACCTCTCCCTGTTCAGCTATGATGACAAGTGGGTGTCAGTCATGGAGCGGCCCAAGACCTGTGGTGATCATCCTATAAGGTATGAAACAGGCCGGGAAGTTTTATGTGAGGAGAACAGTGTGAGAGCCATTCTGAGCTGCCTCAGCCTCACAGCATCAAATATACAAGTAGGGGTGGCTCAGTGCCTTTCTCTTCTGATAACCAGAGGGTTTGGGTCAGCAGTGCCAGAGAGCTTGGCCTCTCTGCTTATGATACCTTTTACTTTGAATGTGAGGAAGAGCTTCTCAGTCTTCTGACTGAGCTGCCCTGGGGAAGATTTGAATAGTGAAACCTGAGCCTTTTCAATGTGAATACTCTTGTTCCTCATCTTATAGTCCGGCCTTTGCTATCAAGCTGCAGAGTGATACAGTTCTAGATACTCTGCTTCCCGTGCTGGAAGGATCTCTCCTGAGCTCCTGGGGTTGGCTGGCACTGATGATCTGATTTGTCCTGTGAATGTAGTAGCAGCTGGGCTAGGTGTGATTCTCAGTGCTTGTGGTGTTGATTTAACGATTTTCATGCTTTGGTTGTTTACTGTTCTGTCCCTGGGAGCAGTAGTCCTCTTCATTCCCCTTTTTTCTGTGGTGGTCGTCTGTAGTTCAGCCAGATGTAAGGTTGGTCTGTGTCTTTTATCTGTGTTTTGATGTTGGCAGCAGGAGAAAGGTTGCAGTGCATCTTGCAGAAACACTGGGGCCGTTTATTCCGGTTTGTTGGCTGCAGCCGTAGCCATAAGAAGTACCAGTTAAGAATCCAGTGTCTTCTGCCTGAAAGTCTCATAGGTGCCAACTTTTCCAGGCAAAAGAATCCTTCCTTTTATAGTACCGAAAAATCAGAATGAACCTGGGCTCTAAAACAAAAAGAGACCTTTATGCCTAAGTGCTTTGTATAGTGGCTGCCCATGTGTGGAAGATTCAGCCAGCCTGGGGAGGCCTTTCTGGCCTGTTTCCCAACTTTATTTTCACCAGTGCATTCTCAGAACATGTTTTCATGTCTCCCCTGGCCCTGCCTCAGGTGTCAGGAAACCTCTGATTATTCCTGCACTCCCAATTCCCAAATTATGTATATTTAATTGATTTTCTGCAGTCATGGTTTGGTTTGATCTCCAGCTCCTGTGCAATCTGCAGAGAAAAGCCTGCCCTCTCCCCCTTTTCATGCTTGACGATGAGAAGGCTCTAAGGGCAGCGTTCGTCTGCCAGCACTAACCTGTGTGCAGATCCCATGGACAAAAGGGAGCAAAACCGCAGTCATTTGCTGCGGTTACGTCTTTGTAGTAAACAAAGCAAAGTGCCACCTTCCCTCCCTCGCTCCATCCCTCTGCTGAGCAGCCCAGCGTTTCAGAACCTCTGCTTTTAAAGCTCAAAGCTGGGCAGAGTCAATTAGGACTTGAATGGGCCCTCAGAGCAGTGAGGCTGTTGGTTTTTGGAAAGTAAAGAGAAGATAAGGCACTAGTCTTAACTGTTCGGTAGCTGAAATAGCTCTACTGTGGTTCTTGCATGCAAAAAAAAAAAAAAAAAAGGTTTAATAAAATAATGCAGCTGTGTTGTGACTGGAGGGCTTGGAAATGAGAGGACTTAGGATTTGTAATGTAAGGCAAGAATAGGCTGGAGTGCAAAACATTTCAGCAACTAGGGATGTTGCAGTTTGTATGTAGTTTCCTGTCAGTACGTGTGTGATTTACAGGTGTCCATTTTACACAGGAGCTTCAGCACAAATGTCTTCTTTAACCCTTACTGCCTTTCTGCATCCCAGAAGGTTCAACTGTCATCCCTGGTTACTTGAGAGACCGATGTGGTTTTCTCTCTTTTGGAAAAGTCCCCATCACTGCTATTTTTCAGAGTCTTTTCAGGAGGTTTGAAGATAAATTCACTGGGTGAGACGATGGGACTTGTGAGGAAGAGGCTCTAACACAGCCTTACCTGTAACAAGTGGTCTCTAATTCCATCTAGGTGGTTAATAAGGAGCTATTTAACCAAAAAATTGGTCTGCAGATAAATCTCCCATTTTCATACAGTTTGAAAAGGCTGCTTTTGCTGTTTCTATTGACATACAGTTTTGTATTTCAGTGCCTAATTTATCCCCAGAGTGAGAGCCCATGGAAATGGCCTCTGATTGCAGAGCACTTTTAAAAATAGATTTAAAAATACCAAACTGAGCACATCTTTGAGATTACAGGAGCTTCATCTTGAGCAGTAAATTATTGTGAATTGGGGAGAGAGAGAAGCTGGCCAGGGGCTGTGCTTTATTTAAAGAATGACCCTCCACATACATAACCCTGTGTAGGAGGGAAAGGGCTTTTTGAAAAGCCAAATACCAAGATTGTGACTCTCTTGCTGGGTTCTTGTGTGTAATTTTCGAGCAGGACTGGCTGGCACTTTGATTCAGAGGAAGGGAGAGGAGAGTGGCCCTCCAGGAAGAGCCTGAGGATCTCAATAGGCTGCGTTGTTAAAATGTGGAGTATGTCTCCTCCTGAAACAGCATTGCCTGCATCTGTCATCACCAGCTCTATCAGGCTGAGAGCTGAGTGCATCGTATTGCCAGCGGGGGAGAAATGTGCTCTGATATTAAAAGCATTCTCTGAATTAAAACCAGAACAAAATTCAAAATACCCACATGTATGAAGTAGCGGTGGAAAAAGAAACAACTGGGAGGTGGAATGATGATTCTGTGCCTAAGACTGAAAGGGGCAGAAAACAATCTTAAGGAACTGAGCTAACTTCAAGGGGAAGACTTGAGTCCTGTCAGAGCCTGCTGCTTTGTGAAGGTCCTACATCCTAGAAATTTCCAGCAGGGTCTTAAGAGTCCCCTGATCCTGCAGCAGTAAAGGATAGTTACCTGGGCTTAGCCCTACTCAGCAGAGTGAGCACATGCTCAGCTATGCAGGAGAGGCTTAAGAAGTGAAGAGGTTTCTGGAACTGTCTCTCCTCAGTGCTGTTTGTCTCACCCCCTGAGCAATGTTCCCTTCTTGTTTAACCCGTGTCCCAGAATTTGGCTGTTTAGAGGCGTAATTGAGCTTCCTCAGATCCACAGGCAGGTGACAGCAGGAGGAGACACCCATTTTTCTTTATATCTGCCCTTGCTGTGTCTGTCTGAGTGCTGTCCACTAAGTGTTTCCTGCCCAGGCTATCTTGTTGATGAGTTTTTTTGGAAATCTGAAAGGAACTGCAAAGCCTGGCTCGAACTGAGCTGACCTGTAGAGTTTGGTACCCGGGAGCAGAGCTGGATCGGCAATGTTCACCTTCCTGTTCTGAACAGGGATGTAGCAAGGCACAGTCGCAGTGGTGTGAAGGCCACCTCGCAGCATGGGGAGTGGGGAAGGATGGGCTTATAGTTGGAGTGAAGCCTACAGCTGAGGGAAGGGAGCTCAGTTCTGTGCAATGTATCTCCCTTGAGATCAAGGGGAGCTGCTTGCATTAAGAGAGGATAAGGAGCAACCATAGGTGGGGTCTGGACTGAGCTTATTTCTTGTGATGAAGTCAGCCAAGACCACCAAAATGAAAGGCAGAGTTCTCTCTCTGGTGATACTAAAATGAAGTCAAGTCTTCTTTAGACAGTGGAAAACTAACTCCCCTGGAAGGGACTTTCCTGCATAGCCAAGACCCAGGCCCCCCCCAGCTGAGAATCTCCTGCCTCTGGGGAGTTACCAGAGCTTGAACAAGGCACTTGTCGCAGTTTATGAAGAGCCCAGATGGCAGCCAATAGTCAGGAACAACTGTAATTGACTTTCTCTTCCTTTCAGATTTTACGCTCGTGATTCTGGCCTCCTGAAGTTTGAAATCCAGGCGGGACTCCTGGGGCGACCCATCAATCACACCGTGCGGCGCCTGGTAGCGTTCACCTTCCACCCCTTCGAGCCCTTTGCCATCTCGGTGCAGCGCACTAACGCGGAGTACGTGGTCAACTTCCACATGCGGCACAGCTGCACGTAGTGCAGGAGGCAGCCAGGGCAGCTGCTCCCCTCCGCTCTGGGCCCCTGCCACACACACCAAAGCCACACACTCAGCCTGCTAGGAAACCAAACCAGCGCTCGCGGCGAGAAGCCTCACCTGGGAGCTCTCCCAGCCAGCACCTCATCGGCCCATCGGCCCTGGAAGGCCAGTCCACTGAAGTTGGGTCTGTGAATGTTTCTCCTGATTCCATCCATTCATACCACAGAGGTTTCCATTGCATTAAGCACTGTTGTTGTTCCCTGTTCTTGCTGATGAACAAAGCATAGTTGAGATTCCTGTCCTGGTTTCCTGGAGGCATGTCCATTTTCCTCTCCTGTTGTCTGTCTTAGAATGGCAAAGATGGAGGTTTGCAATGCGTGGTGTGCTCCCTTCTGCACTGATGCTCTTCTACCTTGTCGAGACAAACAGCCTGTCTTAGAGGGAATGGCGATAAGCCATGGTGGGGGCTTAGAAATAGAGCTACCCATATTTGTACCTTTAGTATTACTAGGGAAATGAAATCCTGTTCTCATTCACACAATCTCCTCTCCTGATTTTAATATGCAAGAGGTTAGGAAAGAAAGGTCTGAGAAATCACTGGAATTAGGAGAGGTGAGGTGTTTTCCTGACTCTTATGCAAGTCACTTAATCTTTGTGCCTTAGTTTCTGTAAAGCCCCTCGCTGGAAGGTGATGTGTTAATACCAGAGAGGCAGGGCAGCTGTGTCTGCAGTGTAGGAAGAGGCGGGCACAGCAAAAAGACAGGTGGCTGAGAAGGGTGTGGGGAGCAACAGCAGCTCCTTCTCCACGTCAGAGGACTTGTGTCAGCAGAGGAGGAACAAATCCTTGTGGGCATATGCTGATTCTGCTGCTGAGGGGAAGGGAGACTTAACTTTTGACACCGTCCTGCATATTGGCCCTGTGAACATGGAGTTTTAGTAGCATTTGGGTTTCCCAGAAAGGAGGGAGGAGACCTGAATTAATTTGCATTGCTGCAGATTTGCAGTTGAGAGTTTGTTGATCTATGTTGCTTATGTACCCTTGTCTGATACGCTGTTCTCTGTGAGAACCCGATTTGCTGTGCCCAGTCTTCAAAGCACAGCTGGCTGGTGCATCATATGTGGCTTGATAAAGACTGGACTGCTGCAGCATATCTGCTGTCTATGAAATAAGCTTCTGGATGTGATTTTTTTACATACCACTATGGGCTCGTGGGGATACCATCCTGCCCTTCTCTGTTAAAAATGTAATTTTTGGTTGTTGATTGACATTTGAGTTTTGCTGCATACTGCTTGGTTATTGGACTGTGCACTGCCAGTCAGCGCAGACGTCCTCGGGAGTGCCGGGTGCTCAGCTGGAAGCTGGGAGATTCTCTGGTCCTGTCCCTATGTGAAGTTACAGAGCAGACACTAGGAAATTGGTGCTTTATACATGGGGAGACCCTTACTTGAAACTACCCTTCTGGTATCTTGTCTGCACCGAAATGGGCCCATCTGTGGGTGATATATTTTGGCCATATGCCCAAGAAGAATAATTTTGAGGTCATGCGTTCATTTTGTGTAGGAATGGACTGGAAAATAACTGTTTAGCTGCTGGTGCCTGGATATGGTGAAAATGTGTGACCTTGTGGTGGGGGGCACTGGCTCCTCGTATCAGCCTCCGGTCCCTGTCTCACAGCACGTCTCTATTCCTGGCCTTGCTAAACGTATTTCTAGGACAAGACACCACCTCTCACTGCTCTTTCCCTGGTGTGTGCACTGTCGGTTTCTCAGATCTGTCAGCAGCAACTTCGGGTCAGAAGAGTAATAGGGCGGGGGTGAGGCCACACGTGTTTTTAGCAACAGGTTGCTCTCCATCTAATAACACTATTATGTCAAGATTTTAGGGTTTTTCTTCTATGATCTGTTCTTCAAACACATTTAATTAAAGCTCCAAGTGGGGAATCATTTGCACATTGTAGATCATGGAATTACCTTCTTCCTGCATCACTCACATATGCTCACACTTCTAGTATGAGATTTTTTTTCTACTTTTCCAGAGCTCTCGGCAGCTCCATCCAAGATTGGTTTTACTCCTTGGTGTGTCAGTCTGGGACATTAGTGCTTATTCAAATAGCTGTTTGGTTTCCATTTAATTTTTTTTTAGGTGGAAAAAATATAAATCAGTTCAGCATTTTTGCAGTAGGGGCTTTTGCCAGATTCAGGCTGTCCTGTGTGAAGCGGAGAGCATGACACAGATGATAGGTCTTGAGGCTGAGACAAGATATCTGTTCTTAGCTCTGCTGTTTAAATTGTTCTGTGACTGGGGGCAAATCACTTCCTGTTCCAGCTGGTGTTTTCTTCTCTGTAAATGAGGCCAAAAACATATTTTCAGCTTTTGTAAAACACTTTGAGATTCATGGATAAAAAGTGCTGGATAAGTGCTAAGTATTTTCTTATTATGTTTGCAGACAAACTGATTGATCATTCTGAGTACTAATTGCCTTGGAGTAGCATTGCAGATTCTCTGGCCATGGCTGCTGCATTTTATATCTACAACAGAGTTAATTTTATTACAGAAATGTTTTGAAAGAAAAGACTCTCATGCTTGAAATTTTGATTCTTTTATTTAAGAAACAAAAAGTGTGCGTGATGGGGAGGGTGGGTGGAAAGGGATAGATATTTTCTACATATTTTTACTAGGCTAGAATGAAGATTTGTTAGTAATACAAAACAAAAATGGAATAAACAGAATTTGCTTTAAGAATCTGATCTATTGTCTCTATTTTCAAAAAAATCGTAGTGCTGTGCCTTGTAATCACTTTGTGAAGAAGAGGTGGGGGGTGTGTGTGTGTGTATGTGTGCGTGTGGCTAGACAAGCATTTCGTGTATTTGCTGCCTCTTCCTTGGCGTCTGGAGTGACAATGTGCTCATGAAAATTCCTACCTCAGGCATTTACGTAGCTATTGCAGATTTCTTGTTTTGTTTTAGTCCCCATGAGCTAATGCTGAGGGAGGAGTGGTTGGGCTTCATTTAATTTGTGTTTCCCCCTTTGTTGTCTCTTACTGATCTGTCTTGTGTTCAGAGACTCTTCTTTAGGTCCATCCATAGCGACTGTCTTGTCTTGCAGCTGTCCATGCTCTGTGATGGAGAGGTGAAAGCTGAACAACGTGCCTGGCTCGGCAGAAGAGCCGATATCTTCCCAATGCTCTTAGATTGGGCTGTGGCACTTGGATTTTCCAGCTGTGTCCAGCTCCCAGAGGCAACTTTGCAGGATGTAGTGACTGCAAAAAACCTCCTGCCAAAAGCTCAGGATCTCCCAAGCCATCACTGCCCTGTAACAAGACATCGTTGCGGGTGCTCACAGAACTGACACATACAGGGACATCTTGGGCATGGAAGCAGCTCAGCCCCCAGCAGCTTTCCTTTGAGCCTTTCCTCCCTTTATGTGCATGCAATTTTTTTGTGATGCTTTCTTTTGAAGAGTTTGAGCATACCAGAACGGCAGGAGAGTTATCTGCTCTTGAGCTATTGCTCTTAAGGTCAAATAAGCATTTCCTTGCAATATAGTGCCTGACTTGGAAAGTGCGTTTGGCAGCAGAATCTTACTGGATTTTTTTTACTTCTTGTGTCACTTGTGGTATTTCTTATATAAACAGGGTCAGACAGCAAGTCACAGAAATCACGATAGGATCAAACCTGTGTATCCATTAATGGTGTGTCCCTGCTAAAGACTCCTTTCAGTTAACCTTCCAGCACTGAGTGGCTGTCCCTGACTTAGCCCTCTTGTGTGCCCTGTGTACTACAGGGCCTTGCTTTTGCTCAGGTGCTGGCACGTGTCTATTTTGTTTCCCTTGGTCTCTTTTAACCCAGCTAAAAGAAACGTGTTTTTGATGCTTTAGGGATTCTCTTTATTTGTCCATCTTGTTCCTGCATCCCCTATCTTGTTGTTTTTCTGCCATTTTTTTTCCTGCAGGATCTCTCAGGACTGTGGAAGGAAAGATGGAGCAAAGGGAGGCCTTTTAAATGCTGGAAGCCAATGGGGTATGTGGTCGTCCAACAGCTCTTCTCCATGTGGGAATCTTTATTAGGAAGGGGCCCTCTGCAAAGCACACGGATGGTTATGTGGACGAGCAATACAACAAGAGTTTAGACGTTTTCCTCTTATGTGTCTTTCAAAACATCAGTTCAGGTACCTGCCTCGATAGTTGTACCTCATTATCACTAGTATGACTGTAAGAGCTTTTCCAGACAACTACTATTTTTGAGAAGGGAATCATGAAAGGATACGTGCTTCCCCCCCCCCTTTCCTTGTTCCCAGGCTGCAGGGAATGTGGGCTGAGTTGAGCTGTGCAAAATCAGTCATTGTAGCAGTAACAGACTAGCACTACCCACCAGCTCGGCTGACTGCTCATCAGGCAGCGGTGTCCCCTGCTAGAGCTGTTTTCTCGCTAAGGTCTGATTAGCTTTTGTTTCTCCCAGAGCAGCAACCGGGGAGGAGCTGTACTTACTGTGTACGAAAATGAGTTCTTAGAAAAATACCAGTGTGAATTGCACAGACTCTTTTTCTGGTGTTATGACACAAAAACACTACAGCGGCATTAGACCCGCAGTTCGGAAGCTGGTAGCTCATGGATGATTACAGTGCTCCTGTATGAGAAAAGGAAAAGTACCAGCTGCTTTGGGTTGTGCCATAACACCTGGGGAATGCACTGGTCTGCTTGTTAACAGGTGGGGAAGGGCGTCACGCAGGCCCATGGGTGTTGTAGCACACCTGAAAGCTTGGCGACAATTTTAGAGGAGGTGGGATAATTGTGAGCGTGGTGGGGAGGGGACCACCAGGTCCTGGGGCAGCTTTCCTAGCGGAGCAGCAACAGCAAGTTGGGCCACTGCAAGAGGAAACTGGGGTAGAAATTGCAGTGAGGCCATGGAAAGTTGGGGGGGGGAAATCTAAAAAGGCTCTGGCGTTTTCTGCCTTGTCTGGATGCGAACTGGAGTCTTTGGAAGGGCTCATTTTTTGTCATTGATGGAACAGGATTGAACCCATCCTCTTCAAAACTCGAAACATGTTACTCCTCTGCTGTGCTTCTCATTCCTTCTCCTCAGCAGCTTCCGTCCTGACGGACCCCGGGAGCCCCTCGGTGCCCCCAGCCAACCCACCGTCTCTGGGCGGCTGCTTCATCCTCTCCTGCAGCCTCCTCCTCCCTGCAGGCAAGCGGCACCCGCCGTGTACGTGGGCTACGGAGATGCCCCGCGGCGCGCGCGGTCCCGGCCCCCGGAACCCGCCGGGGGTCACAGGGAGGCAGGGGCGCCGGCAGGGCCGCGCGGCCGCCCCGGGCCGTGGTTCCGGCTGCGAGCCGGGTGTTCGATCGGCGGCGCCAAGGGCAGCGCCCGCGGGATTAGCTGTTCCCGCCGCCCGCCTCCGGCGTCGCCACGGCAACGGGCAGCCACGGCCGTCCGCATGGAAACGTCCTTGCTGTGCCCGGCCGCGAGGCCGGCGGGAAAACGGCCCCGAGGGCAAGTGCCGGCGGGGAAAGGGAGCGCCTGGGCGCGGATGGCGCCGTCCGCCGTGTGGGAGACCCGTGTCGGTCACCCGCATCGCCGCCATCTCTGCTCGCTGCTGCCTCAGCCACGAAGGGCCCTGCTCTGTTTCTTTCTCAGCGCTGCCCTGTCTCTTGGCTGTCCCTGGGCTCAGGGCGCGGTGCGGAGCTGCTGCGCCGATCCCGCGGCGCGCAGCGGCCTCGCTGCGTCAGCCCTTAATGCTGGGAAAATCCCCGCTCCGGCGGGAGCAGGGGCCGCTGGCAGCCGGACGAGGTCTCTGGCGACACGGGGCGGGCGAACGTCACGGTGCCGCGCGGCCGGCCCGCTGCCCCCGCGCAGCGAGGTCGGAGCTCGTCTCCGGCGGGGCTTGTCCCAGTTTCACCCGGCGGTTTGGCAGCCGCCTTGCTGCTCTTGGTAGATGCTCTCAGGGGGATCTTCCAAGCTGGCCACGCTGTCCCTGTTCTGGTCGTTGGTGTGACGAGGCCATTCCATGGAAAGGCCATTGCAAGGTGGCTTTGGTGGATCTCCCGCTGCTGGAGCAGGCTGTCTTTCCTCTTGTCTGCTGTCCTGTTGTCTTTCGCACCGTACGCTGAAGTTGTCCTTCCTCTTGCCGCGTACCCAAGGCTTTGCTGGTGGCCTTTGGTCCTCGTAGCTCGGGCAGTGGGTGCTGTATTTCTGACGTGGCTCCTGCAAGAGGTGAACGCCAGGCAGCAGCCAAGGCTTCGCGAGGGGCGGCACGAGGAGTTGGTTGCCCCTGGGCTGGTAACGAGATTGGAGCCCTGTGTCACCACCACATCCTGGGACCCGCTGAGGGAGGGGTGGCTGGCGGCGGGGAGAATGCGTGTCCTACACCTGCCTGGCCCTAAGTTTTCCATGTTTCCGGAGTCCTGGTGGGAAGCCTGGCTTGCTCTTGCCCGGAGAAGCAAGCAGAGGGGGAGCAGACCAAAAGCAGAAGCGCCCGCAGATGCGGCTGGGAGACATTGCGGACGTCACCCCGAGCCGCTCCGGCTCGGAGTTTGGCTTTGCAAAATGAATCATGAAGTAGTGAAGCACAGTAAAGGGATTTCAGACATAGTTTGGAGAGGAAAGGAAGATTTTGAGGACAGTTATTGCTGCTTGGAGAGGCTTCGGAGAAGTTTGTAAATGCAGCTCCGGGAGGGCCCTCAAGCTTCCTTAAAGTGATGGAGTGAAAGCTCCAAAGAGCCGATTGTGTGGAGGGAGGAAGACTCCAAAGCAAGGCTGCCCTGGGCTTCCTATGGGGAGGGCAGGAAAGATGTGTGGATTTAGCCTGATCCTGAAGTGACCTTGTTGCTGCAGGGCCCTACCCTGGGTTCTCATCCTGAAGCTGTACAGGCTCCTGGACAGTGAGCTGGCAGGTTTTAGCCTTTGGAGAGGCTTATGCTGTTTGGCAAAATGTGACCACCTCTTCCTGCATTTTTGCCTCCACCTTCTCTCTTTCCTGGCTCATCTTTGCTTCGTTCCTCACATCCCTGCCTGCCGCTCAGCCCTTCATGCTCAGCACTTTCCCCCTTCGGCCTTTTTTCTCTAGGGAACAAGCTGTGGGTGCTCCCGGGAGCAGCCAACCCCAGCGATGGCTGTCGGGGCTCCCTGTCCGCCGAGAGGCTTCAGCCCAGGTCTTGGATCCGTGCGCAGTCTGAATCTCCGCAGATGTGGGGCCTAGCAAGAGATTTATGAGCTCCAGAGAAACAAAAGGACCCCATGAAGTGGCACTAGGATGAGGAAAGGTGGGAGAACGTGTCGGAGGAAGCACGAGTGGCTTGGGAAGAAGGAAGTAGTGCCGAGGTGGTGTTTGCTTGGCTCACTTGCCGCTTCCTCCCGAAGAGGAGCGTGCAGCCCAACTTCACCACCCGCGCGGGGGCTTGGATGCTATTAGGCAGTTCATTAGTCAACCCTCGGAGTGGCTCCTGCCGCTTCTAAGTACCTATTAATACCTCTTGAGGGGAGAGGAGAACACTGTAAAAGCACAGAAATAATCTGAGGGTCCTTGATCCCTTTCGGGGCTGAGAGGTCATGGGCTGAGGTTGGAGGGGCGGCTGCGGGGAGAAGAGGGGCTGAACTCCTGCGGCTGCAACTTTGCAGATGGGTGTTTATCTGCCCAAGCCCGTGGGCAGAACATCACCTCATCTGGCCTGTTCCCTCTCGGTGGGGTTAGGAACACCTAGGCATAGACCTGCTTGGTGTGTATCGCAGGTATTCCCGCTCCGGGAAAAGCCAGCGAAACCTGCTCGGACGTCGCTCGTGGCCGCTGCGCTGCGGCAAAGCCCCCCTGCTGCTACAGTGACGGCCGCTGCAGGTCTGTTGCCGTCTCCTCGCCCGCTTGTGCGTACGGTCAGCTGTTAAAGGACACTGCCATCACTTAATTAATGGCTTAATTGAATCCCTCAAAGGGATCGAAATTGGCTGCCTGACTTGTCACTGAGACGTGTGCATAGGAAATAGTAAATCACCATTTCAGCCAATAAAGTTGCAGCTCTAGATAGGAGCCCCTTGTAGCAGGGGTTAGGAAAGCAATTCCCATTTTGCAGAATTATATATGCTGTTAGAGATAAGTGTGGGGGCTGTGTTTTTTTTCTTTTCTTTTTTTTTTTTTTAAAGCCACAAGGTATCATACATGTGCAACAGTTAGACCAAGTCCTGAAGGTGATATTAAGGAGTAAACAGACCTGAAGTGATGTGTTGTCTGTAGCTCAGGATTCTGTGTTGTATTTCAGCCTCCAGGTGACAGAGAAAGAAAATGTAAAGGGAAAGGGAAAAACCTAGAAAGGCCAGGGTTGAACTGGGTTGAAGAACAGGGTATTGTGGTCAGCAGAAACGTCTGAACTGGTGTTGAGAAGAAAGACTCATTTGAGGGTAGGGAATCCAAATTGGCAAGGAGAGGAGGAGATATAGAGAAAAAAATCCCCCCAAAAGGGGGAAACCCCCAAAAGAAGGATCTGAACCTTGCAGGAGTGCTAGTGGTGTGGCCCTGCTTCCAATTACTGAAGTAATTGCTGCTCAGGAGGGATGTGAGCCAGTATGAAACAATATTCCACCCAGGCACCAAGGAAAGCAATTAAACCTGGTAAATACCAGTAGCTGACTAAAGCCAGGTCTTTAATTAATAGTTTCATTTGAAGGGTAAGGAAATCATTAAGTGCTATTGGTGTCTGTTAATTTCCTGCAAGAGGAACAACAATAGAGCATTTTAAGGCTCTTCTTTTGCAGCACAGTGTGTGTGTGGCGAGGAGAAGGGGTGGCCGAGCCCTTGCACAAGGGTGTTGAGTCCCCTTTGCACAGCTGAGCTCGCCCACGCTGCTGAGCTGCCGCTGAGCCCTCGGGTTTCTGCCCAGTAAACAGCTCGGGCTGAGCTTTGGGGGCCCTTCATCAGGAGGAGACGGGTGGAAAATGTTGCTTCAGGCTGTACAACTGAGACAACATACTTGAAAACGCTGGGAGGGCGTGTGGAGCTGGGGGCCTGGAAGGACAAATAAATACTGTGTAATATTATACAGATCCAGGCACTGAACACGGGAAAAATAACACCAGCCTCCTTGGTCTGGTCAGAGTGCTACAGAGATTTCAGTTTGAGGAAGTAGTAGGGCTAGGTGCTAGAGCTGGGCAGAGCAGGCAGGGATATAGAACTTCGTACTGTTTGAACAGTGTCAGTGTATTGGTAGATTTGTATGTTCATAAATGCTCCAAACCCAAGACTGTTACAGAGCAGTTTTAAAGAGCACGGCCTTGATTCCAAGCCTAAGACAAAGACTTACTTACTCTAGTTGCTTTCTGACTGTAGTCATGTCACCTCCTTTTGAAAGGACCACAGCTCTTTTCCCCATCTTATTCTTCAGTCTGTTCTATCATCTTTGTCCAACACGGGCATTTTTGTTGCACTGGTGCAACGAGCAGCTCCTAGCAGGGAAGGATTTGTTTTCTCCAGTGTGTGCTATGCAGGACGTCAGTGACGAGCTCGCCGGCACTGAAGGGCCCCCTCCTTTGGTGAGACTGGTGGTGGTGCTCAGCACAAGCCTTCCTGTAAGGCACATCAGTGTCCATGCATGGCTTTTCTCAACTAGCTACCAAATACTGGAAGTTAATCTTTGTGATTTATAGCTGGCATCTTATATCATGTATAGTCCTGGAATCTTCTCTTTAAGAAGAGTAATATGAATTCGCTGGAAGCTCAGCTATGTCCCTGGAGTGAGGGGAAACTCTTCTAATTCTTTAGGTGTTTGTGACTGTGGATGAATCTCTCTATCCTTGCTGTCAAATCGGTAACAGTTCAAGGAATGTCCCTAGACAACCTACCCTCTATTCAAATTCAGACACAGGGTTGGAGTAAGGTAGGGGACTCATCTGAGTCTTATTTTATTCTCTTCTGTCACGAGTACCTCACCAGGCTCTTCTAAGCAGACTGATTTCTTTCAAACCCTGCTCTATGCCTTTCAGCCCCACGAAGGAGGTTCACTGCTTTGTTGCCATGGTACCCCTTCTCCAAAGAGGAAGAGAATAGTTAATTATGCAATTTAAGATACTAAGGAGGAACCACAGAAAGAGAAATAATAGAAGGGGAGATGCTGGGTTTGTGATAAGACTGGTGGCTGCAGAAGACAGTCTGTTTACAGAAGTATCTGCCCAGCATAGGCTGTTTAGAGCCAAGGGTTCCGGTGGCAGTGTGGGGCTGGAGAAGCAGCCCTTTGCTGGGCATCATGCTCTGCTGCTGCATCCTCTAGCTATTGCTCCAGAGGGAACCAGACATATTTGCTTCAGAGGAATTCTCTCTGGATGGAGCTGGGACAGCAGTAATATATTATATTGACGTGACAGAGCCTATGCCGCCTGGGGATATACAGAGTTACAGTTCAAGTCTTAAGTGTTTTAAATCTTTTTGGCAGTGTGTGTTTCTTCTGCAGGCCTGCTAACCCCCTGCCTGCTTTCCCCAGGAGCCCCAGCAAATCCAGTTTGTGGTGCCCAGGACAGGACCAAAGAGTTTGCAAGCTTCAGGTCTGGCAAGATCCCAGCCCCTGTAGAAGGTCTGGCCTTTTCTCTTTGCCAGCAAGAGGCCAGCTACAGCTTAGGCAGAACAAAGCACCACTCCAGATCTTTGGCACTACGGCGTTCAGACGATAGCACTCCATGCTGTGCAAACACGGGCAGCGTTGCCTCTTGCACAGCGCGCTGAACTCTCCAAGCCACATGAAAGGGGGAGAGTTACCCTCAGGTTGAGCTTCCGAATGTTTGCAGGGGGAGAAAGGGAGGACAACAGTGACCCTATGGGGCTCTTTTTGTAACAGATTATTGGAAAGGACCGACTGATTCTTTATACACTTGCAAAGCTTCCTTTCCACACCACAAGGGCAATTGTACTACTGAGGGCTAGACAAGAGCCACATACTGTGGTGAGAGGAAGAAAGCAGTTAAGAGGCAATAATAATCCAAAATAATTCTTTGCACGCAGCAGGAACAGCTGTCAGAAGATCAACATTTTAATCAACAGATTTTGTACACAAGAGACTTCCCATTAAGAAAGTAAATGTATCCCTGCTTCTACCACCAACCTAAGGTGGTCTCTTCAAGTTCCTCTCAGCAGACATTTCTTTGGAAGGTGGTTTTCCAGGGTCTGTCACAAGAGCAGCCTTCCCCGCAGTCCGTGTTGCACCTGCTGATACGGAAGGCCGCTGCCTCCTGCTTTCCTCTCACATGCGCCTGGCTTTCCGGGGACGGCAGCCGTTGTGGGGGACGGGGGTGTTGTCCGTGATGGAGATCACCTCCAAGCCGCCCATCGTGAGACCCTTGATGGCAGCCTGGAAGAGTGAGGTGGTAGATGAGGTTCTGTTAGCAGCACGCTGCAGCATGGCCAAGGGAGAAGCAGCTCAGGGGAAAACAGCTCGGAACAAGTTGATTTTAGAAATGACAAATGCTTCTACTTTGCCATTATCTTAAAGATAAGTAATTATTATTGGGAAACTCAGTTCAAACCTTCCTTTCTTTGCAGTCCTTTCTTCGTATTTCCTATCAGTTATGCCACTTTAGTTGGAATAAACCTACGTTTGGTTTCTACTCTCTCCTCAAAGTAAAACTACTCTAAAATTTCAGGATGATTTCTTTTTGTGCCTGGATTCTTTATGAGAGGAAGGAAGAGGCCTTTAATAGCTACAATCATGAGTCCAGCTTGAAAAAAAAAAAAAAAGGGAAGAAGGAAATGGAGACACTTACTTTGCGCCCTGGTCCCAGTCCTTTCACCATGACTCGTACATGTAGCACACCTTTCCCACGTGCTTTCTGAGAAAAAATGAAGAACTATTTAACCTTCTTTTTGATATCTCTCCTACTGCTTTGGCTCCTCTGTCTTTCCTTTTGGTCTTTCCTTTTTGACCTATGACCATGGTATGCTTCAAGTAAAAATAAAAGGTAGGTACTAATGGATGGATACAGAAGACAAACGCTGGGATCACTGTATAAAGCAAGACAGTCAGAAAAAAAAAAGAAAAGGCAGATTCAAGAGAGCTTCTGTGTTAGGTTGTCAACTCTGCAGATAGAGAAAGCTTTAAAACAAACTTCCTGCAACCTACAGTCAGGACAGAATATGACATATCCCTGATATGCGACTAAACTGTGTAGAGACTAGCAAGGACTAATTCCGTGCTGTTTTCCCTTGTCAAATGCAGTGATTTCTATCCTGTGATGAGTGGATTCCTTCTAGAAGGTAAATGAGAAAAGCAAGGAAGCTTTAGATATGCTGTGCAGGAGTCCACACGTTCAGTACAAAAATTCTAGGGGCTTGGAAATTGAAGATGAAAAACACCTGCTGTAAAGTGTGGTAGCACTGCCACCAAGTGGAGCCCTTCTGGATTTCTCTCCTGTATTCTGGTGTGTTTAATCCACTTTAACAAGTAGAGGATCAAATCTGGCGAAGCGTACTCATACAGCTGTTAAGAGACTCCACTGAGCAAAGATTAATAGCAGAAATGTTCTTATATTCCGCTGAGCCAACCCCAGTTAGCTGTTAGCCAGCAGCGGCACCAAACACCTCTGATCTGAAAGGTGAGAGTGAGTTCCACCTAATTTAGGTTAAGGATTTTCAGTTTCACCTTGCCTCGTTCTGCTATAATAAGGGCCGTGACACAGACTGCCTCATTTTCTCCTGCCATCTGGACACCCACATGTTTTTTTAGAAATGATTACCATGCACTGCATGGATCTGGAAACTACACATGCAAGAACATCACCTTCTGTGGCTGCAGCTGCTGGCAGCACCTCAGTTCTCCTGTGCCATAGAGCATATAGAAAAACTGCAGCCAGTAATTACAGCCACTTCTCGGTCCCTTACAGTGCAAAAACTGAACAACTGCAGACGAAGGGGCTACATTTCCACAATGACTGAGAAAAGTCCACTTAGAAAAAGCAGCTTTACTAACTGGAACAAAAGAGGGGAAGTTACAACCTACATTTCCCAGTTGCAATGTGTACAGCTAAGCTTCCCACCTGGCGTTTCTAACTGTTCTCTGTCTGCATCCAAACCTTCACCATGTCACATTAAGCTTGCGAAAGAGTCAGCAAATGGCAGCATGATGCTCAGCTGTAAGGGACAGACGCCAGGACTGCTGCCCATGAACAGGGCACAGCAACATGAATGAGAAGCAGAATTTCTCCTCCCCTCTCTATCCCACTGCAAACAGCTCCCAAAAGGCGCTTCTCCTCCGCACACCCTGGCAGCACGTCCTTCGAGGAGCTCTCCCTGCCGAACGGGTGGGAATGACAAGTACAGACTCACCACTGCTGCTGCTATGCCTGCGGTCTGCGCTGCGATGGCAGTGCCCTTCTTGGCGTTCTGGAAGCCTTCAGTGCCGCAGGACGTACGGGCGAAGGGCCTGTTGTCAAAGCTGACGACCTGGATGTGGGTGCTGTAGTAAGAAAGGACAGAAGGAAAGGGGTAAGAACAAGACTTTACAGTTTCTTATCATTCTGCTTAACTTGCAATGCTTGGCACTCTTGTCTCCTGTCTCAAAGCCATCTTAACTCAGCACTCTGATTTATCTCAATTGCACTAACCAGCTGCAGAGAACTTCTAGGTCATCCTGGAGAATGAGGGATGGTAATACCTTTTTGGATTATCCTCTCCTGCTAAGTATTCCTCAGATAAGGTTTAACTCTTTCAGAAGCACCTCCCACTGTGAGCATTTTACCTCCTCTGTTTATTAAAAAAACCCCACACAGAACATTTTTAGAACCGCAGAGAGCTTTAAGAAATGGTAAAATACTACATTAGGGATCACTAATGAGAACAGCCACCTCCTGAGGATAATGCGACAGCTCTTTCAACTGTGGTACTGCAAGACTGTGAGAACTGAGGGCAGGAATGAACCTGTCATTAAAAGCTGTCAGCATCTAATTATTCATATCAGAATGCAGTCAAAATGTGTAATAACATTCTTATTCCCATTTAAGATACTACATAGGCAGTTGCGCTTCCTGAACAGCACTGAGGCTCGGGCTCTGTGTTATTCTCTTCCCTGACATGAAGGCTGCTTCCCTGACTTGCTGAGTTTTTTGCTTGAAATGATGACCGGCTGTAACCCAGGTACACCGTACCTTTCATTTTGCATGAAAACAGGCCGGTGAGGCTGTTTGCTTACTTATTGTACGTAGCTTTGATGTGCGCTATTGGGATCTCCTCGTATGTCTTTCCATCCCATCTCATGGAGTTCCTTTGCAGGATTAGAGGGCTGAGAAGCAAAACAAGAGTTATCAGACACTTGCTCTTCAACTTTTGCCAAGTTTTATGTCATATTTCCTGGGAATCTGGACAGAAAAAAAGGGGTCAAGCGACGTCTGGTCTCATACACGCGCCAGCTGTGCTTGTGATTGACTCCAATCACTCGCTACCGGAGGTGTGAAGCCTCCCAGCGCGAGGCAAATGGAAGAGGAGGCTTCGCGGCGCGGCCGCCTCACCTCAGCACGCCCGGGCCTTCGCCCTCCGCCTCCTTGGCCGCGACCTTCTCGGCGAGCTCCTGCGGGCTCCCCGCGCCGCTCCGGATGCCGAGGCGCAGCGCGACGCCGCAGCCCCTGCGGAGAGAAGGGGAAGGGG
>VZSV01000026.1:2884175-2930819 GCA_013398735.1 Nothocercus julius | reverse complement strand
CCTCGGGGGGCGAGGAGGAAGTGGCGGCCCTGGAGCCCCGCCAGCCGCGGGGCTTCAGTCACGGTGACCCGGAGGGGCCAAATGCGCTGGGCCTGGCCTGGGGCTTCATCCCGGTGCTGTTCCCGGCCCTTCCCAAGGGATGAGCGGCCGTGCCCCGGGTTCGTGCCGTCTCTGTGGGGACCCGCTATGCGCGGGGATGCCTCGCCATGGCCCTGGGAAGCTGGGCCCTGCTCTGCTTGCAGCCGCTGCCGCGACAGTGCCCAGGGTGTAATGGGGCCCTGTGCTGCCCTCCCAGATAGAGCTGGAGAAAAGTCGCTATTCAGACCACGAACTTCGCAAGCTGGGGGAGGAAGAGGAGCTCCAGAGGAGGAAGGAGAGCGGGTATGACGATGACGAAGGACCTGGCAAAACTGTCATCATGGCTCAAGACCTGGAGGACAAGTGGGAGCAGAAGTTACAGCGATTCAAAGCTGCCCCACGGATAACAGGTAGAGCGAAGCAGCAGAGGGGAGCGCCCTGGTGCCAGGGTCTGCCGGGCACAGCGCTGTCCAGCGGAGCGAAGGCACTTGCTGAGTTTTTAAGGAGGGTCTTGACTATGTGTCAGCACAGTCAGCACGAGAGGAATTAACCAGCTTACAGGGGAATCTTTGTTCCTGTGCAGTGAAGATACGTTTGTCGGCACAGCAATACGAAGTGGTGCAAGTGGATTTTCTTTTGATATAAGAGGAACTTTGGTTAGCTTGATCTACAGACTTGCATAGGGCTGTGGCAAATTTTTGTCAAACTGAAAATGCAAACTACTGGTTTTAAACCTTGTTCAAAGTAAGTGCAGTCTAGCAGTGCCTTCCACTGGAATCATGCATGAGCTTCCAGAGGGACTGAGAGCTTTGTCTCAATTTTCATCGTTATGTGTAACAGTCTCGTGTGTGTATTACTGCTAGAAGGCTGTTAGATGGAGGCAAGTGTTGAATTGTGGTGATGAGATGGGTGCTGCTGAGAGACTGTTTCCAGCATGTGTTGTTTTTTGGCAGATGCTGATAAAAACAACATTCAAACGTCTTTGGACAGAAAGCTGGACAGGAACCTGATGCTTCTGGTGAAACAGAAAATTGGTAACCAGGAGCTGTGGCTTCTGCCTCAAGCAGAATGGCAGCCTGGAGAGACGCTGCGAAGCACAGCGGAGCGAGCCATGGCTGCTTTCCTGGGTGTGTAGTCTGCTGTGTCCCTGGCCCTTTTCTCTTCTTTGTCCTGTTTTATTTCTTCTCTTGCCCTAACTTAGGGATATATGCAATTCTCAGTAACAAAATCTCCCATCTGCTGGGAAAAGGGATTTCGTGGCAGAGGGATTGAGCTCGTGTGGCGGGGCTCCTGGCAAGAGCTGTGGAGGCCGAGTTGTGAAGCTGCTCCGTGGCTGCGTGCAGCTGCAGAGAGGCTGGAGCTGCACTGCTCTCAGCTGCTGTGCCGTGTGCGAGGGGCTACCTGGGCTGGCAGCTGGGTGCCCAGACTGAGCTGCAGCCTGATGGTTAAGCAGCATCAGTTGCCTCCTGAATGGTCTGGGGTTGCTCTAGGTACAACTTCACATTTCCTGTTGTCACCCTTTTGCCACTTTTGTGGCGAACGGCTGTTAGCAAATCTGCACTCCTTTCTTTTCAGGAGGGGTTGGCAGAGCTTGGTGCTTTTTCCCTACCTCCCTCGCTTTTAGGCAACTTGCAGGACACCAGGACAAACAGATTTTTCATGTAATGAGGCTTATGATTGACAATATATCTGCTTGGAAGAAGGAACGGTCAGTCTGAACTGGACATGTTCTGTGCTTTTTCTGTTATTTCAGGAAAGCAGTTGCTGTTGCTCTGTGTTCTTATGTCTTGTTCTTTCCTTTGCTTTCCTGGGCTCTTGCAGGAGATCGCATCCAGGCCAAGTTCCTGGGGAATGCACCGTATGGGCATTACAAGTACAAATTCCCCAGGGCCATCAGGACTGAGGATAACGTGGGAGCCAAAGTCTTCTTCTTCAAAGCCTTCCTCCAGAGCAACGATTTGTCCCAGGCAGAACTGAAAGAAGATTTCCTGTGGGTTACAAAGGATGAGCTGGGAGATTACTTGAAGTCAGAATACCTGAAGAAAGTCAATCAATTCCTTCTGGACTTGTAAGTGCTAGGCTGTGCTCCAGCAGATGGGGAAGACATAGAACATGACTCTGGGGAGGAACACAGCTGCTGCTTCCCATGGTCTGTGTGTATGAGATGTTGAATTGGGCTCTGGAGGATAATTTGCCTTTGCCTTATTTCCCAGTTCTCTTCCCCAGGCCTGTACTAAATAAATATTAAAACTTATGCTCCTAAGTGAAGTTCTCCTTGGGGAGTTCTCTGCTTGGATTGAATCTTCCCCCTCCTCTGGAAGTGCATGTTGTGACTTCCTTCTCCTCTCCCAAGTGGGCTGTTCCCTGGGGCTGTGGTACCCAAGAAGCTGTCTCTCCTTGCCAGATTCCTGTCATAGTCTAGAGCTCAAACAATTTATTTTAAATGGCAGCTAGTGCTTGTGTCCCTGGCACCTGCTCTTTACTTAAAGAGCAGTACTGGAGAGTTTCCTGTGTTGTCCTAGGTGTAAGAGGGAGGCTTGCCACCAGCTAGCTGTACCAGGGGACCTGGCAAGGGACCAAGCTGAAGTATTTCTGGATTTTAGGCACTATCCCAACCCCTAAGACTCTAGTTTTTGTGACATCTCTTGGGAGGAAACGCACACTGCAGCATGCAGCAGAGCAGCAGTCAGTCGTTTCTCCAAGGATTAGCTCTTGCTGGCCTGGAGCAGCCCAATGAGCATTTCCAGCCATACCCTGATCTCTTCAGGATTGCGTCTGTAGCTGGGCTCCCTCTGCGCATCCATGGAGCCCTCCAGCTTCTCCAGCAGTAACGCGTTCACCCGCAGCTGAAGGCTTTTTCCTTTAACCAGATGCCTCATACCGAGCACTATGGCGATCTCGGCAGCATATGAGGGCCCACGAGGCTGGGGAGGGCAGGTTTCTGGAGAAATGGATTGTGTTTCTGCAGGTTCTATACAGCTCTGCGTCCCAGCCCTATAGTTTACATGTGGTATATGTGCTTTGAAAATTAAATTTACATTGTTTTGCTGCCTTTGGCCCAAGAGCCCCTGGTAAGTGGTGGTCATGGAGGACACAGCTGTTGCCTGTTCCTCATATAGCTCTTTCTTTAATATAAAATGAGTGCTGTTTTCCCACCCATGCTGCAATCCTTTTGAGCCTGAAGCTGTAGCAATGAGCAGAGAGGAGGAAAAAAAGAAGAAAAAAAAAGTAACGTCTAACCAGCAGCTCTGTTTTTGCGCCAAGAGGCTAATTTTTGCTTGCATTGGAATTGCTGCTTCCTGGGGACAGGCACAAAAGCTGCATGGGGGAATTCCCACTTCTGTTCCCACTGTTTTATGCCAGTGCTGCTAACCCAGCCCAGCAGGGCTTGCTGCAGGAGCCTGACCCTGTTTACCCCAATTTATTTATTAAAAGAGCTGTCCTTTTATTGTGTGGTGCTGTCTCGCCTCCTTGGAGCTGGCTCGATTTCTTACAGTGTTTTTCTGATTGTAAATGTTGCTGTTTGCTAGTCAGAGTGTGGGCCAGTGCTGATAGGACCTTGCAGGGAATCAGCCTTCCTCAGTGGCAGGGAGAGAGATGGAGAAAATAGCTGTCGTTAATCATCCAGAGAGAGTTCAGCCTCCAGAGGTGGAACTGGAGATTGCTATATATATTTTATCAATCCTTTGGGAGCTGTTGAGCTGCAGGCCTCAAATTAAAGCTATCCTTAATCACTCCACAACCATTGGGGTGAGGGGTAGCGCAGCAGCCTTCTCTTTCCTAACGCTGGACAGTTTAGGAGCTGCAGGCTTGCAATAAATTACAAACAAAACAAAACTTGGTTTCTTGAAACGCCCTTGCAGATCTGCCAAGGAGGCTGTGCCTGCACTGAAAGAACCTTTGCAAAGAGGAAATAAATGCAGAGTAGGGTATGTGCCTGCAAAATTACACATTTTCTTGGCTGTTGTCTGGGACCAATGCTGTTGAAGGGAGACTCTTGGCTTTCCTGGGACTGGAAGCTCCTCTGGAGGGGAGAGGTGAGTACCTACCGTCAGCACTGTGACCCTCTTGTCCCCAGGAGGCTCAGGGCCATGGGGACAGCAGCTTTGGAGAGGCTTTTCTTGGCCCTGCTATTCCAGGCTGCAGCTTTGAGCCTCCAAGCAGAGCTTTGTGGCCCTAGGCTGTGGCCAAGCCCCTTTCCAAGGTCTTTACCACGTTTTCCCTGCCAAAGGCAGGGACTGTGTCACTGGAGTCAAACTTTCAAAGCATGTAAAATGCTATTTGAATGGTAGTTGTTTGTCTTCAGAACTGGGAGCACAGAAGAGAGAAAGGGCTATCTGGTCTTCAAACCCAAACAGTTCTTACTCTGTGGTTTGCTCAAGCAACAAGCCTGTGGGCACTGTCTGTACTGCAAGATGGGTAGCACTCTCCAGTGATGGACAGGCCAGAATCAACAGCTTTTACGTTCTTTGTTTTTCCCTCAGACTCATACCCTTCTTTTTAAAGGTAGCAAGTGTGCAAGGAACTTGGCCTTATTGGAAGTTGCAATAGCTGTTTTTTCAGCACCTAAAATAGGATTTTCTGCTTCCAGCGGGTGTATGAGCAGGGGCTTTTTTCCCTCCCTGCTTTTTTTTTTATTTGCAAACCTTCATTTGGTCACTGCAAACAATCTTGGACCCTCTGATTCAGGTGCTTTTGCTTGTTTCTTGTTCCATTTGGCCTGCTGCCCCTCACCTTGGTCCCTAAGAGGGAAGACTGAAGGATGCTGTGCAGGTCTCCTGGGGAGAGGATGGTCTTGCGTCTCCTCTTTTCTTCTCTACTCCCAGAGGTCCCACAGTAGGTCATTGTGGTTTGGATTTCAGTTGCATTGAGCACAAGATACAAAACTACCATGCAAATGTGACGGCGAATTGTGTGAGTACTCGTTGTCTAGGTCTTTGTCTGAGCACTTGTTTGTGCCCAAAGCCCTAATGTGTGCTTTTCACCTTGGTAAAGACCTCCCCACATGAGATACCTACATGAGAACCTGAAGCAACCTGGTGTCTTCCTGGTAGCTTGGAAGGCATTAAGTTTGCTGCGAGTCCTAGTGACAGGTACAGTCAGAAGAAGTGGAGACCCCTCCCTGGCAGTGTGTGCAGAGACGTGTGTTGCAAAGGGCCGAGGGCTCCTCTGCTGGAGAAGCGCAGAGGGGAGCTTGTGTGGGAAGTCCTACATAAGGTAAGTGCTGCAGGTCCCAGGATAACCCAGGCTTGTCTTCCCCCAGTAGTACAACCTGGGAAGGAACTGGGAGAGCACTGATGGTCAGACTGCAGACGCTTTCTGTTCTTGAAACTTTTTCAGTACAGAGCACTTCCACTGATGAGGGCAATTCACAGCAGCCGGATGATTTCTCCCTCTGAGGAGACGTACCTAGATGACCTCTTTGTGGTGCAACGCAGCCCGGCTGCCATTGCTAAAAGCCTCAAGAAGCAGAAGTGAATGGAAGGCTAAATTGCAGTCTGAAACTCCTGCATCTAAGTTATTGCCTAGGCCACTATGTCAGAAGAGAGAGATGAAGTTTTTCTTTGTGACAAATTGGATGCTAGCACTTCCCTCCAGCAAAGGAGAGATAACAAGTCCTAATAAAACCACTTTGGAGCTTTATGGATACAGGTTTCCTCTACTCCCCCTACCAAATATCTTCTCTAGCTGATCTCCCGTTATCTGCAGAAGTTCCAGGTAGGTATCGCTGTTCTCCGAGCAGAGCCCCGCTTATGTACATGGAGATCCAGTGTGAACTGGTCAGAACCGCACCGTTCTCATGTAATGGGAAGCTGTTATCTCTTGCTCCTGGCTGGCTCCAAACGACAAAAAGCATCAACATGTGGAAGCTGGATGCAAACAGAGCCAGGAAAGGCAGGTGGAGCCACGGGCTGTACCTTTCCCTGCTCTCTGAAAACTCTAACGGGGAGAAATGCTCCCGAATGCGGCTTGTTGGAGCAGGGAAAGCTGCTCCCTGTGGCATCCCTCCCTGCCAGGGAAGCGGGTGGGTGGCTCAGGGGTTGGAGTGTTCGTGTTGGGGGGATGCACCTCTTCGGCAGCGGTTTCCCCAGTATTCCCCAGGGTTTCTGTGTGTGGGACCTGTTCCTGTTTGCACAGCAGCTCACAGGGGAAGCAGCGTGGGGTGCTCCGAAACAAACCCCACCTGGGACAGCCAGGAGGCCCTGCAGAAATTGGCCTAGAAAAGCTGCCTGAGGTCAGCAGTGATGTGAGTTGACTAGGTCTCATCCCGCTGTCATGGGATGTGTTTTTTTTTTTTTTTTTTTTCCCTCCTTGTGAAGCCATCCCTGTGTCTTCACATAATATTCAAGGTTTCAAAGGTACAGAGTGGTGCAGGTAGGTGGTAGCGCTGGGGTGAACCTCTGCAGAGATCAGGACGGATATAAAGGAAGGGTATCTCACTGGGAAACTTGAACTTGGGGTAAAATTGCACTAAAAACTTTGCTGTCATGCTTGGTCCTTAACACCAGGTCCTCAAAGAGCAAAGCTGGGAGTTTGTGAGCTGAGTACAAGATACTGACAGCCTTCAAGCTGTTTCGGATATGGCTTTCCTGTCAAGGCTACTTTTCCTTAACAGGTCTTTGGCAGGATTTCATAGATAATACTTGAAGACCAAGACTGTTTCTTAATCAGAATATGAGGGGCTTCTCAGCAACATCAAAATAGAGCTTTTTCAAAACCCAGACAAGGCAATAAGCATTTATGCAGCATGTACAAGGCTTTAGGACCCACAGTCACAGCCTATTCCAGAGGCTGGACAGGGTCCTAACAGGAACTGGCCATTTACATGGCTGTCAAAAACATCCAGTCATATAATTAACCAAGACAAAAATATAGGAAAAGATATGACAGCTCACAAACTGCTGCCTAAACTTACCTCTGTTGGAGACCAGGGTGACGGCCAATATGGGAGGCAGGTGCTCCTGTGCCTAAGGGCTGCTGTCCGGCTCGAGCGCAGAGGGAACCGGGGCGCTGGTGACCCCCGGCAGGAGATGGGGGTGCGTGAGGGCGGCTGCTCCTCCGCGTGCTGCCGCCTGCCTTCCGCTCTCTCTCGTCTATCAAAGTAATTATGCACATTAAATTTCTCCTTTCAGGTTTTACCCTCCCGAATGTTATTCTTCAGCATTAAACCCATGGGGGAAGTGTATTACTGGGGAAAGTAACTAGGTATAATCCAGCTTTAATGGGCACATAGCAAAAAGCATGCTGAGTTGGGAGGGTGGCTCTGGCGGTGTCCTGCTTCTCCAGGCAAATAGAAATTTATCTCGATGTGTGTATATATCTAGCTTCCTGATCTGTGAGCTCTTAATAATTGGTTTGGTGACCTGCCGGCAGTGTTTGCTCTCTGCAGAGCTTTCCCCAGTCCCTGGTTAATATAATGGGTCACAAATCCCATTTGCTCTTGAATTCTGAGTAATCCTTTTGTTAATGTTGCCTATTGCGTTTTTGGAAGTGTTGGAGGAAATCAGAGCCATGTGCTAATCAGTAAATCTGCTTCTGTGTGTTTGTAGCTGCTGCCCTGCCCTGGCTCGCTTTGCCAGAGGACTAGAGCAGCCTGTTTGTGCCAGACGCCCGTGTGCCCCTCGGCAAAGCTACAATCCTTTCCTGGTCCAGGGCGTTAGCAAATGGCACAGGCCGGGAGTTTTAGAGGAGCTTTAGGAAAGGCTGGGGCGTGAGGGACAGCGGGTGTGTAAGTGATGTGGGGCTGGGTAAGGAGAGAGGGACCCTCCTGCCTCTCAGCTCCCTTGATTTCCTCTGCCCGGAACCAGGACCGTGGTGACTCGGCTTTGCTGGCTGCTCTCTCCTGTCTTTGGGGTAGCCGTCACAACCCTTTCAGAGGGACAAGAAGCTGACAGATGACCAGCTCCTAAGGTGAAAATGCAGAGGCCCTTCCTGAAGACAGAGGGAGAGCAATAGCCCTCCTGACTCTCTGAGCCTCTGAAAGGCCCTAAATCACCCTAAGTCATTGGGACAGTTGCCCAGTCACCTTGTCCCATGGGCCCAGGGAGGGAGGAGGGAGCCAGGTCCTGGCACTCTCTTGGATGAGGATGACTTTGTGGAGCTGTCGCTTTCCTCCTGCTTGTACCTGCACAAGCCCAAGCCATCAGCCGTGGGTGAACCTTCTTTGTGGGTCTGTGCTAGTCTGACACCCTTGTGGAAGGATGGAGAGAGATGCAAGTGATGTAGGATGTGGTCCTTGTCCCTCTGTGCATTAATGCAAGCCCCAGCCCTATGCCACCGTGCCGGGGTATCTGCCCTTGATGCTGACCCGAGGCCAGTGAGAGGGTTGTAGGGACCACATTTCCACTGCCATGGTTCCCCGCGGACTGAAGCAGGTAGGAAACGTTTCAACAGTGTTTTGGAGAGCAGGAATATCAGTGTTGTGAAGTCAGCATTGTTGTGGGTTGTTTGTTGTTTTTTTTTTGTTTTGTTTTGTTTCCCATTTTCTCTAGATTGTCCGACTCCTGCCCAGCTGAGGAGCCTCCCCATCCACCCCTTCCCCTCTGCCATCTGCCTCCCTACTTTTTGCCCGCCCGTGGCACTCGCCACAACGCGTTCACGGCCCCTTCCCTTTGGGCGCCAGAGGCGCTCACGGCGGCGGCAGCCGCGCGTGCCGAGCGATGTGCGCAGCTCAGGTCACTTGCTGCGTTTGCAGCCCGCTGCCGAGGCGCCCCTGCCCTGGCTGGCTGCCAGCGCCGGGCGCAGCCAGGGCGTCACCCCCCAGCTCCTGCGCTGCGCTCCCTGATCGGCTTCAGGGTTTGAGCTGTTTGACTCCAGAACCCGTGCCCTGGCCCTGGCACAAAGTGCGGAGCATGGCAGGGAACTCCCGGCACTGGGAACTGATAAACAAATGTCACTGCCTCTAATTTAAGAGCTAAATTCCCCTGAGGACACCGTCCTGCCTGTAAAACAGCAGCAAGCACTAGGCACTAGATGGCAGGCAGTGACTGGGAAATCCCATCCGTGGCGTTTTCCTTCCCTTCCCCCTCAAAACCGCCTCTTGCGCTAGGTCCAATCCAGCGTGGCACCATGGAATTGGGATCACCAGCTTTTCCCTGCTGCACCCAGGCCTCGTGGTTTGTGCCTTGAAGGGCCCCAGGGATCGCCTTAGGGTTGCGTTTGCTCCATGGAGGGTTGACAAGAAACCGGAGGCTCAGAGGAGACTCGAGGTGGCCTGAGCATCACTGGTACCGGGTTAGTGTGAGACAAGAGGGTGGCAGACGTGCTGCCCACCTCTGGTGGGGTTGCCAGGGGGAAGGGCTCCTGCAGGGCTCCGTTTCCAGTGCCTGAGGGCAGGACGGGCAGGGGACTCTGCGTGAGCTGGAGAGGGAGCTCGGGCAGGGGAATGGGCAGTCAGCGCCCAAGGATGGAGAGCAGGTGCCTAGGACTGCAGAGGGGCTGAGGGGTGGGTGAGAAGAGGGGATTTTGCATGTATGGGGTAGAGGAAGGGAAAAAAAAGAAAAAGAAATGATTGCACAGATTCGACACAGGCAGATAGAAGTCAACAAATTCAAGAAGATGAATTTCCTATGGCCTTGCTGTGAGGCAGTTGTTTTGGAGAAAGCAGTGCAGGATTTTCCACTCATTCCACTCGTCTCCCATCCCAGGCACGGGCGCAGAGCTGCTGCCCCCCATCCAAGTGCGGGGCCATTGTAGGTCCCCTGTAAGCACCTTCCAACAAAAAGGGGATTATCTATAGCTTGTTAGAGTCTTTGCAGGGAGGGAGAATAAGGCTCTTTGCTCTGAAATGTTCTCTTCCCTGGGATTACAAGATAATGCATATGAAACGACATTAGCTCAGCCAGGTTTATGGATTATTTGAAAATCAAATTCTTTTAATCTCATCCGCCATCTGGCACCAGCGTAGCAGCCAGCTTGCTGCTGCTTCCACCCTGCCCGTGTGCTGGAGCGGGCGAGGGGACACCAGCGTCGCCGGCCACCGCCGTGTGCCCTGGTACCGGCACCCAGGCCAGCCCTGTCCCGGTTTCTTCCCAAGACAGCACAGAGGTAACCGAGGCTGGGGAGCCACAACTCAGAGGAAGGGGCAGAATTTCTGCCCAGGGGCCCAGGCGCTGCTCCTTCTCTTTATCCCTTGGTGGCTATGGGAGGGAAAAGGGATCTGTGTTTTGCTCTCCTCCCATTCCTTCCCAGGATGAATTGTCTCCATGTACAGTGCTGGAGGGGACAGTCTAGTGCCCTGAGAAGGCCCATGGCAGGAAGAGAGAGCAAGATGCTCCCAGGGGAGAAGAGCTGGCATGGCCAGGACGGGGGATGGCTGGTGGCTCTTCCCAGCATGGGCTGGGGAAGAACAAGTGGGCGGGAACATGTCACTGCTTGTGTCTCTGTGACCATGAGACTCAAACCCAGCAGCTAAAGTCATCCTCAGACCTCAGAGAAAGTTAAAGAACTGAGTAGGGGACTGGCTACTCTCTCCAGCCAGTTCCCTCCTCACTAATGTGATTTTTAGTGATCTCCTGGCTGGGTAGAGAGGGCTAAAGGGTCAGCGGTTCCTTGCAGGATGCTGATGTGGAGGTTTTGCAAAAAGGTTGTGTTTCCCCATGAATACCAATGGGGAAGCGCAGCTCTGCGCTGAGCCTCTCTCGCCTCCATGCGTGGCACTTCCATTGTTTTGGAGCTGTTTTGCTCTGCAGGAAGCAAGTAAGATTTTTTATCATTCAGTGTTGCAAACTATCCTGTGCTCTGAGCTGGACTGTGTTTGCTTACTAATGGAGATCCTTGTTCTTATTCAGCCCGGTGCTACTGTTGATCTTAAACCTAGGATTTGGATTTGAGGTCAAGCATCTCCTGGCCTTGGAGGTGCCAGCATGCCACGGAGCTACGTGGATTCCCTCGCTGATGAATCCCCTGCATGGGATTTCTTGCTCTGCTCCCCTGCCTGGCACCCTCCTCCAATGCCTTCTCACGGCCAAACTGTCCCATGTTTTTGCAGCCTTTTGACTGTGCCTTGACCTTGAGGCAAGGACTATGACATATTCCATAAGTGCAGAGGCTGCGCTCGGGAGTTACGGAGCTGCTCCTTGGGATGAGTGGGGGCCCGGGGTTCCTGCCCTGTGCGCGAGGCCCGGCCAGCACCATGGCCAGCAAGTGGTGAGCGAAGAGGCGGGAGCGCTTAACTAGCCAAGCAGGGCTGAGCGCCGCAGGAAATCCTCATGCACGAAATCACCTGCCTTTCTCCCGCTCTTCCTCGCTGAACCTTGCAGAGCTCTGCCCCTGGATGTGAGGAATAGGACAAGGTATTTGGGAGCTGCCATCTCCTCGGATAAGGGGGGGCTGCTCATGGCTGCCTGTGCACCTGCAGGAGGGTTTGCAGAGCCAGGAGCGCTGCCTTGCTGAGGGATGCTTGCGGGGTCAGCCTGGCCACTATGCTGTTTTGGTGGCCCGTGGGGTCCTGACACCACTTGTCAGGAATAACAGCCACCGTGGCCACCGGCCCGCACTGCAGACGGTCCAGGATGGCCCCTCTCTCCATCCCACGGTTCGGTCCGAGCTGGCCCACTGGCCTCCCCCAGCCCAGCGGTAACCCTGACTGTCCCCGTCCCCTCCCTGGTGCTCCAGGGCCCCTTCCCTTCGCCTGGCTCCAGAAGATGCTGTAAAGCAATGGCAGTTCTGCTCCCTCCCTGGCTTGTTTCTCCATGCGAAGCCGGGTGTGCTGCAGAGCCGCTCCGTTCTCTTGTTTTCAATGAAAGGTGCTTTGCCCTCTTTGCTGAGCCTCAGTAGGACGATCCGTCTTCTCCTGTCTCCTTCAGAACGCTTCTGCACCCACTACCAAGGAGTACTATAATCTCAGTACCCATTTAACATGAATAAAAAGCCTTCTGGGACACGGGGTCACAGTTATGCAATTTAGCTCCAGTAGAGAAAAGGCCTTTATAGCTATGAATATATGAATACTTAATAAATACATATATAACATTGGTTAACATCAGGACATATAAGCATAATATATATATAGCACTGGGCTAACAGTTTGTTCCTAGACTCCCTCTTGGAAGGCTGTAGCCTCCGCTGCCTGGCAGCTCTGTCCCAGAGTCACAATTTGCACCGCTGCCCATTTGCCCTCTGCTTTCGGTGCCGAGAGCGGACGCGGCGCGAGGCTGGTGGAGGCCGGGAAGCAAGGTCAGTGTCAGCGGCCCCACGTTCGCTCCGTGATGGACAAGGTAAGGAATTGCACGTGCAGCCAGCAGCCGCTGTGCTGTGCAGCTCTTTGCTGTCGGGATTTGTGTGCCCTGAAATCAGTTGCATCCGAGAGAAAAAAGAAAAACAAGAAAGAAAGAAATTATAGTTCTAAAGAAATGAAAAAAATGTCATTTTTGTAGGTAATTAATTACTAATTATACAATCACAGCATTGTCTCTATCATTAAAATTACTTGTTTTTTTTTCAGTACATTGTAGTTTTAATTAAACAAATCCTTTAATTGTTTTTTTTCCTTTGTAACTCAAATCCTTTTTTTTTCTTTATTAGTACCAAAGAATAAATTAGTTATGTAATTAGTGACTATTACTTTGTCACTCGTGGAAGGGTTATTTCCCGGTTGTACGCGTGCAGTCGCTCGGGAAGGCTTTATGAAATGCTGTTAGATATGGAGGCTCCCTGGGAAGGGCGAGCTGCGGCGGCGGGGTCTGCGCTGCGGCCCGCAGGCCGCGCGAGGGAAGCGAGGCTGCTGCTCGCCCGCCGCGGCCCCGCGCCTGCTCGCGCCGCTCTGAGGAACGCGCGTTCGCCTTTCCCCGGCGGGCGGGCGCCAGCCTCCCTGCTCCGCAGAGAGGATGCAGGTGAAGGATGCCCCAACTGTGTTCAGGTCAGAAAGTCGTGGTCCGAGGGCATCCCGCTTTTAAATGCACCCCCCTTGCCCTCAGCCTCTCCTTCATGCCTGTTTTTCCCGGCAGTCCCTCCAGCAAGGCAGCATCTCCAAGGCTGTGTCTGCCTCCGTGTGCTCTCTGTGCTACACGTGGGATTTTCAAGCGTGCGGGATCACAGTCACCATTGTAAGGAGGGGATGAGCACTGCCGAGGGAGGGCATTCCCCTCACTGCAGGACTTGCTGTGTCTCTGCCATGCCCAGGATACACAGCAGATCCCAAGCAGGGGGGAAAAAAAAAAGAGAATTTCACATGCAGCTAGTGATAGTCTTAATAGATCTGCACTTACTATTTGGAAAAAAAGAATCAGGATTACAGGCTTATGAGGGATTAGCAAGCATGAATGTGTATTTCTGTGTATACTGCTCCCTTTATAAATCCATTGTGCCATGAAACTGATACCGAGTTATACCATTACTAGCATGATATCAGTATATCAGATAGCCTTGATTATAAGACCCAGTGGCTACACTAAAGAAAATTTTCCTGCAGGGACTTCCCCCCAGGCCTGCTGGTCCTGTCTTTTATAGCTCATGGTAGGCTGTGAAACCTCCCAGGTTATCAGACAGTAACACAGACCACCTGTGAGCATCAGCCTCCTCCAGGAGGGTTTGGATCACCTGTTGATGGAACAGGCTTTATCTGTTTCACCTGTGACCTCCTTAGAGGCAGCAGAAAGAAAAGGGGCAGGTGCAGGTTCTCAGGGCTGTGTGTAACGGGCTGTGGCAGTAGGGTGAGAAAAGATCTTGGTCTGCTCAGAGGAGCTCGGTCCACTGATCACTACAGTGTCTTTAGCTGTGGCACAAGGTGGGTATTTTCTGGTCTCAGCTAAAGTATAGTGAGGTTCTCATTAAAGGCAGTGTGCCTTGGTTTCACACACTGTGTGCTCCCGAGGAAAGCAGTTCTGAGGTGTATGAACAACGGGGAAATCTGAATTTACTGGAAAGCCTTGAGGAATTGATGTGGATCCAGGCTGCCTGTGCTTCCTGGGATGAGAGCCTGGGCTCGTGTAGCTGGAGAAAGCCTGACAACCTGGGCATGCTGCAAGAAATCTGCAACGAAAGGGAAAAGAGTTCATTCATCTGCAGAGAAACCAATATCGATAACCATTGCTAAGCTACGCAAACTGAAGCCTTTGGCTGGAGGCTTCCCATGGAGATGGTCTTTGGAAGCAGAGATGTGCTGAGCAGGAAATTAGGATCGGGGGAGTGGAGAATTCAGCATTTATGAAGCATCAGGGGCTCCATGTGTGTTAAAAGTTTTGATTTTTGCTAAATATTTTCCTATTTAATTTAAACCATTGTTTTTCCAAGGAAATGTAATAATAAGAGCCCATATTTCTAACTAAATGGCAGCTGGTGCTGTGTTAACAATCCTGGATCCAGTTTGGATCAGATCTCTGCCTTGCAGTTTCTAGAAATCAAATGGCAATAAAAATAAGGCAGCTCTTTCCTAGAGCCACACAGAGGTGCTTGTTGTCAGAGCCAGAGGGAATGGGAGCACCTGGAGCATCCGTTTCTCCTGATGCCTGTGAGCAGAGGGTCCGGGTGTGCAGGCAGCCCCAGGGGACACCAGGGCAGCCCTGTGCCTGTCACATGTGGCGTGTTCCCCTCCTCTTTGTCAGCCAACCCTCGCTGTACAGGTCAGTGCCCAAGGAGGACCCTACCCTGGGGACAGACTGCTCCATTCCCAGAGTCTCCTTAAGTGCTGCTGTTCTTGCCCACTGGCCTTGGAAAGGGTGATATCAGGAAGGAGACTGGGCTTCTCTCTGCTGCATGGCCTTTTCTCACGGATAGCTGCATCTTGTCCCCGCACCAGGATGGAGAACATCCTTCCATGGCTCATGGAGGTGGGACATTCTTCCTGCTGCCGCCAAGGTAGGATGGTCTCACGTTCTCTTTCTCGTGTGCTTTCTCTCTGTGGTCCAGGAGAATATCAAGTCATAGGCAGCAGGATAATGTGTCCAAGAATCTTCCCAGCTACTCGGTGTGTTTTTGATGCTCTTACAGTAGAGACCATTTGTGGTGATAGGCAATGCAATGCAGGAATTAAAGAACTGGGAGACACCCTGGACCCTCTGAAGCTATCTAAAAAAATATCTGCTCAAAATGGAGAGGTATAGATAAAGAAAAGTTAAAGCATTAAAAAAAAAATGCCTAATAGAGAATGTGCCACATGACACCTATGCATGGCCAGCTCCAAGCACTCCTTTCTAAAGAGGATTGGCTTCAGACCCAGACCTGAGCCTGTTCTTTTCCCATCGTCTTGCCCTTCAGTGAGTCATCCCAGCTCTTCTAGTGTGACTCACTTTTTGTGGACAAATGGCTAAGACAGAGTGATAACACCTACAACCAGGATAGATTTCCAGCTCCAAGTTGTTCCTCCTCTATGTCAAGCCTTGTTAGGACAACCGGCTTCATTCTGTATTTGAGATTGCCTAATAGCTGTACATCCCTTTTACTGTGATAAACACAATTCTCTGTGCTTTAATCTGCGTGTGTCTCTAGTGGTTCCTAGATATTTGCAGTGGCTTTAGAATAATCAGTGAGGATGAAAAAGGAATAGTCTTTCCCTAGAAAGTCTGAATGCATGGATCTTGGTGTGCTAAACGTGTGTCTGTGGGCAAATACTGTCTGATGCTCTGATTTCTTGAGCAGACTCTTTCATTTTTGCCTCATTTATCTGTCATGGTCTCTTCATCCATTCCATAATCTTGAACAGTTAACAGTTGTGTTGCTGATGCTGGGCACTTCAAACTTAAATATTTTGAGAGGTGTTTTCCTATTTTTCCTGTCAGGGGTCTGGCACTTTCAGTGCCTAAATCACTTAGAATATTTGGAAAATGCTCTTCTGTTTTTTTTTTTTTTTTTTCCTCCCTGTTGTAGTGTATCTGTATTTTTTCCTATCCATGTTTAATTTTTTTTTTTCTTTTGGCCCCACAGGTTTGAGATCGAGGTGTTCTGACAAATTTGACCCTATGTTGCAAAGCAGTTCTGCACAAATAACCCAGGTAGGTCAAGCAATCTCCCTGTCTGGTGCCCTTCCCCTGAAGTGAAAGACGACCCTACAATAATAAACCCAGTGCATGGAACACGGTGCATGCTAGAGTCCCTACCATAACTAACCCATGTGCACACAGCCCATTGCTGATGAGCACTGACATGGTTTCAGACGTACTGATGTTGCTGCTGATGTGTCCTTTCTGAGGCCATCAGCGTCAGCAGTCCTTCTAACTGTGAAGCGAGGAGGATGACTCATGAACCACACAGACGCAAGCGGTGTCAGTACCTTGATGGTCCATCAGGTTTCTAACCTGCATCAGCAAAATCAGGGGTGAAAAAGGAAATGAGAATGACAACAAAACCTGAATTTAGAGGGAAAGAGCAAGTGATATGGAAAATAAAACTCCCTGAGAGACTCCGTCCCCCCTCATTACAAGACACGTCCTGCTGCCAGACCCAGCTTCACGGACCTTCAAGCATGGACTGTTCCTATTACTGTCATTTACAAGCACTAAAAATTTTGACTCTTGGCATACTCTCCAATGGCCTCTAACTCTTTTCTCTGCCAATGGTTTGAGAGTATCTTCCCTGCTGTTCTCTGGAGGGTTTTGGAGACAGATTCTGCGCTCTGTAGGCTGGGACCCGTGTTCTGCTGTGCTGAGGAAGATCCCTGGGATGGGTAGACACCCCTACTGAGGCTATCAGCAGCTCCCAGTCCATCCCTCCCTCCCCAGGGTTTGGAAGAACAGTCTTGGGTGCTGCATCCTTAGTCTTCCCTGTCCCCTTCTTCCATCCTGCATCACCACCCAAAGTGATGGGAAGCAGCCTGGAAACCTGATGAGACATTTCCCTCACATGCTCCAAGATCAGCAGAGCTTCACCAGAAGCAAATCCGAGATTGCAATAGATGGCTGTCCTAGAAAGCAAATGAGGAATAAAGAGGAACTGGTCAGTAATTTATTTATTTATTTATATGTGGCTTTGGATACCTCAGCTAGATCTTGGAAAGGTTTTCATTGTTCCTAGAACAGAAATACATCTCAACGCGCTGCGTCTATTTACCGTGCAGAACAGACAAAAATGGCTCTTCTCCCTTCAGGGCCCTGCAGCTTCTCTAGCAGAATTAAAAGACACACAGAGAGTTTTAGTGAGAGGGTGAAGACAGAAAAGTGGAAAGAACAGAACAGAAGAGCCCTCTGTTTCATCCCACCTGCTCTGTGATGGTGACTTGCCCTGAAGAGTCTCAGGAAAATCCTGTGTAAATGGAACATAAATGTTTTATGAATTCAGCCCTCGTGGAGTAAATTAAAGGGTCATTAATGGCCTCATTAAAGAGCTTTGCACTTTGTTCTGAATTATGAAAGCTATCATACAATGTTAAACTAAATGGAGCTTTTGGAGAGATTTTAAAACTCTTTAACTGGTTCTCTCTCCCACTCTGTCTTTATTCTCCCCACCCCTTTTTTCGTGTCTGAAAATGTCTTTCGAGGGAGCCGCATGTAGTGCTACAAACTAGATTTCAATTATATATCTTCTTATGCTCCACTAATTGCCCAGAATTTTTCTTGAGAGCTGCCTGAGGTTAATGCTGATGAAGAAAGAGTCCTTCTGTCTTTTCTTAAAGTTGTGTCTCTCTCCCCCACCTCTGATGAGATGCCAAGCAGGGAATTACCTGTAAGGACCTATAACATACCTATAATGAGATGCAGAAAGCTGGCCGCGCTAGGATGGGGGAAAGGAATGGCAGGTTTGCTGTGACCCTTCCTTGGCTTGCTGCTGTCGGGGGAGATGCCCTGCTCGCTGCTCCGGCTTCTCCCACTCAGCTCTTGGTGGACCCAAAACAGTGAGTCCACCCGCGTGCCCTGGTTACAGTGTCAGCCCGGCCTCAGTCTCCCCCCCGTCTCTGGGCACCTCTGCCACCTGGTTTGAGCCCACAGGAATGAACAGGTGTCTTCTAGCTACCATCCTGCCTTTCCTCAGCGCTGGGCAGAGATACTGGGCATCCAACGTCTTGGTACAGAGAAGGGTAAAGGAGAGCTGGCCGTAGAAATAACCGCTGAGTGTTTCTGACATTGCAACCAAGCAAGCGTAATGCTTCTGTCACATTTTTTAGGAAATTAATGGCTGGCTGCTTAGAGGCATGGGCTGAGCTGAAGATTTCCAAGGACCATCACCCAAGAGTGCAAGGCCTGGCTGTAGGCAAAGTCCTTTTTCTCCAGCGACACAGCACTCAAAGGACATGTGAGGCCATACACTAATACATGTGGACATCTCCGCATCTTAGTGCAAACACTGCCCTCGTGGAGCGCAACACCCAGCCCTGGAAATGATTCAGGCGCATTGTGACACAAGGAGCAGGACTGACGGCACAGGCTGACCGTGTGCTGCGTGCAAGGCTGTGCTTTCCCCTTCCAGTTGTGCAGGAGGATAAAAGCCAATTGACACCCTGAGAGCTGTGTGCTTGGGAGACCGACTGTCCTCTCCCATCCCTGTTGCTATGGGATAACATCCCTCCCTCACTGGAGGGGAGATGCTGGCCAGCCCTTTGGGACTGAGCGAGGCCGCTTGCTCAAGACACTGTTGCTGTTACATTTAGCTAGAGGTGAAAGAGGTTGTTTAGAAAACCAGAAAATGTTGGTGTGCCCCAAACATTGAGTACTTTCCCACAGGGACATAACCATTTCACCACTGGGAAAAGCTCCTCAGGTCTGGCCTGGAATTTCCCCCTGAAGTTGGTGGAAGGTCCCTGCAGGGAAAGGGAAGTTTCCTGCACGGCACATCAAGCTCTGTCCTTCCCTCCCCACCTCAGGCTACCGCTGATGCTCATTTCTTTGACTTCTTTGACTTAGCTCACCCTCTGTAAGTTCTTCACACAGCTACACAACAAATTAAACCCCTTATTAACTAATTAAGCTATTTCTCCAGCCAGGCAGGAAAGAAAAGAGGTTGTTATTATTTCTATTTTTAAATGTCTCTGAGCGGCACACGTGCTTGACAGGGAATGCGACCTCAGCTGGGAGAAGAGAGGCAGATAAGTCCAGCAGAGTCTCCTCCATGCAGCCCAGCAGCTCCTTAAACAAAGGTATAGGGAGCTGAACCTTGCTGGTTTACCTGTTTAGTTTTCCTTAATATATCCTGAAGTGTGTAGGCACCTCTGTGAGGATGCTCCTAGCTAGGTGAAGGGTCCAGGGGAAAGGGAACATCCTCAAAATTGAGGTGCTTTGTTCCTTGCCCCAGATGCTTATTCTGGCCCATCAACAAATCCAGTGCAACTTTGTTTTCCTCTGTCTTCTAGGAGCCTGCTGGGCTTTGGAGGAGAATGGTCAGGCTGTTAACGCAGAGATCAACTTTAGCACAAAGAGGTATCTGCAGCTCCATGGATGGAAAGCAGCAGGTGCATGTGGAAACTGGGAGGAAAGGTAAAATACAGCTAGTGCTTCCTCTTCTGCTGCTCCTTATGGCATGGACGGGAAATGCACAGGACCGGAGTCGTCCCTGTGGCCCCGGCAGCAGCTTCCCCAGGGGGAGGAAGCTCATGCAGAAAGGGGAGAAATGATACAGAAACTGTCACTTCTGCTCCTGGGCTCTACACAGAGCAGGTTCTGCTCCTCTCTAATTTACAGCACATCCCCAGAGCATTAATAACTCCAAGTTGCTCATCCTAAAGTGTCTATTATGTTTCCCCCCCGCACACTTTTTGGATGAGTGTAGAAGCCCTGTGCTGTGCCCAGAGAACGGCCGTGCCCTTCGCACCACGAGCGCTGCAGGAGCAGAGCAGGTACCTGCTCCTGCTTGATACAGCCCAAATATTTCAGTGCCCCAGCATTACAAAACCCAAGTCAACGAATTAATAAATGCAGGTACAGAGCCATCTGGGGCCCAGGCGGCTGGGGGGGCCGGCACGAGCGTGGCAGGGTCGGTGCCTCGCGCTGCCTTTGCCGCCTGCAAGTGCAGGAGGAAGAGCCCCGAACGCAGCGGCGCGAAGGGCTGGGGCAGCGGTGCTGCCAGCGCCGGGGTCTCGGCGAGGGCTGGGGTCGGTGCTGCGGCGCGAGGGCCTGCAGGGTGTGCTGTGGCTTCAGGGATGCTCTGAGCACCCGCGGCCCTCGCAGTGCCGGGCTTGGGAGGGTTCCTTGCTTTTCCCATGAAAACTTGCTGGGAGGTGCTCCAGGGCACAGGCACTGGGGCTGACAGCCGTGGGTGCAGCTGGCTGCTCCTTTCCAGCACATCTGGGCTGGTGCTGGGAGCATGGAAATGGAGGGGGGCATGAGGGTGCTGCAGTGGCACCCGACAGACCCTCGGGCTCATGCAGCACTGGTGCTGCTGAGGGTGTCACGTTGTAGGGCCCTGGTGTGGCCTGAGAACCACCCCAGCTGGACCACGCAGCTCCTGGGGGACCTCCTGCCCTGAGCCCAGTAGATCTTCATTTCGTGGGACCCCATTTTGTCTGGTGATGCTCAAGATCTCAAATTTGGGAGAAGATGAGGAAAGCTGGGGGGCATCTCATGCTGTCGGCTCCGATGCAGCTGAGGAGGGAGGGAGGACGGATGGGGATGGCTGCAGAAGCCCCAAGAGGCTGTGTCTCATTTCCAGCAAAGTGACTGCTGGGGTCTTGGGGGTGGGCAAGGTGTTGGGGTGGGGAGCAAGTTCAGAAAACGATTTTATTGTTGGTTAAATTTCCTCTAAAATGTTGTGTAGTTTGGAGGGAAATGAGCAGGTCCCCCCCAGAAATGAGCACGCGTAGGTGCTGAAGGGGAGCAGCGCCTGCGAAGCTGCTGTGGTGCAGCCCCTTCAGCGAAACCCGGGGCAGAACACGGCAAACCCCACCTCGCACACGCCTGCAGGAAACCTCCCTCCCCTCTAATCCGCTGCCACATGCTCCGTCCTATAACAAATAACTGAGTCAGCAGGAGAAAACCAAATTCAATTTATATCTCAATCCAAGCAAATATGAAGAGGCTGCCAAATTGGACAATAAAAAACACAATGATCTCAGATGTTTCCCTCCTATATATCAAGAGAAATCGGAGCGGAGGCACTTCTAGGTGGGCGGCAGGGCTGTTTGCAGGCCCTGGGCTGTTCCACACTGATTTTTCCCTTCCTTGGGGCACGCTGTAGGGGTTATTACAGGATGCACAACCCGGAGAAACCCGTCAAGCTGCTGCCGCGGCCCCGAGCCCGGCGCCCGCTCCTGGCCCAGCAGCAGATGGGCAGCAGAGATTAAATGAAGAGTTGGGATAGACAGTTTGATTAACTATTTTCCTTGAAGAAAGCGTTTAGCGAGCTCAGCTGAGCTATAAATATCCCCACGATGTTCCTCTAATAGGTGAGGAGAGCAGGGGAATGGGAAGAGGGGGATGTTTCTTGGTGTAAACAAATTTAGTAAAAATAGTGTCAGGGGAACAGAAGCTGCTAATGGATTGAAGTCAAATGCAGCCGCTTACGTTGGCTCAGAGATGCAGCGTTTCCTGGTGGTGGAGTGGCCGCATCCAGACATCACATTAGCTGGTCTGGAACCGAAAATTTGCACTTTTTTTCCCCCGCAGATATTGAGGCTTTTTGAAACTGCGTTTCCACGCTTTTGAAAAGTTTTATTTATTTATTTATTTTTAAAAAGCAGGATGAAATATTTCAATTGAGAATGAGAGGAGCTTTTTCGCTTTTATCCACCTGCTCAGCTGCAGAAGTGAAACACTGGGGATTCGCTGAGCTCGGGGGCCCGTGTGGCCAGTGGGACGGGACCCCTGGGCGTGCGGAACGGGCGGGTTCCTTGCATGGGCGATGTGTGGATTTTCCTTGTGAGCATCTGCTTTGTGCCATCTCCTAGCGTGGAACAGCGAGAAGGAGGGGAATTAACTGAAATAAGCTGTTTCTGGGCTGCATGAGCAAGAGTTTGGTCTCATTAAAATCTGCTTTCACCTGATGCTAATTTTCCCCTGGTTACAAAGGCCCCGGCTTGCTCACTCGCTTGTTTGCCTGAGCGAGGAGGGAGAAGCGCTGGTAGATGTTATTCGCAGTGGGGAAATGACAGCGCGCGTTGGCGGGTAATGAAAAATTGTCGCGGGAAAATCCGTTGGGAATTGTAGCCACCGCCTGCCGCAGGGCTGGAGGCTCAACCCTGCCGGAGGGAGGGAGCTGCTGCGGGAAGCGGCCGTTCCAAGAGGCATTGGACCACAGGGATGGCGCTTCTGCTGCAGCCTCCCCGTGACGACGAGCGCTCAGCGCTCCCCGTCCATGCCCCTCGCTTCCTGCTGGAATGGAGCTGGGAAGCGGCTCCGGGTGCCCTGTCAGCGCTGCTGGGTGGTAGTTCCTATAGAAACGGCTGTGGCAGCCGCTCGCTCCGGCATCCGTGTGCGTCCGCGCTCCGGCATCTCTGTGCCCGCAGCCGTTCGTGCGCTCGCGGTGCCAAAGCGGCGCTTGCCGTAACTTTCAGCTGCCTCCCGCGGGATTGATGCTCGGCAGGGACTGCAGCCGGGGCTGGGGGCTGGGATGCGGGGACGCATGGGGAGCCTGTCTCTCCTTCGCAAGCGTTGGTGCTGCGAGCTCGCCTGAGATGCTTGGAGCCAGGGAAACGCCTGGGGCCATCAGCTCTGTGGGGCTACAACGTCCATTGCCCTTTTTGAGGGCTCTGGAAGACGAAATTCAACAGAGTTTTCAGAGCGGGTTAGAGCAGCAAGGGGATTTCGGGTGTCCTGTACCGGGGCTGCGTGTTTCATCTCCCCTCCCGCCCTGGGAAAGCCCAAGGCAGCCGAGGGTCCCACCGGGACGGTGCCCCAGCGCATCAGGGATGAAGGGAAGGCTTAGGAGCCTCTCTGCGGGGATGCACAGCAGTGTAGGGCGGTCGTGGCCACAGCGGGGACAGGTGAGCCGGCAGCTTTGGGCAGGCGACGTGCGCGCGGGAAGCCGCTCGCGGGCAAACGAGCCGGCTTCTAACCGCGTCTCCCGTTCTGGCCGAGCCTGCCCCGAGCTGGGCTGGGGAGTGCAGCATGCAAGAGCTGCCTCACGTTATTGTCACAGGTAATTAGGGTGATGTGAGATGCTAAAGAATTACTTTATTAGGCAAAGGCAGCCTATAAACCTCCTGGAACAAAGAGGCTTTTTAAACAACCCCAGACTGTGCACAGAGACGGCTGCTGTTCCTGCGGCCCTCGCCACAGCCGGGCGCTCAGCTCTCTGGTTTGGCTACTCGAGGGTCCCTTCGATCACTTGGCTAGGGACCCTGAACCGAAGCCCTCAGCTGATGCCCTGTGCGTAGTGGCCTGGGTTTGTCAGTAAGGATAAATTCCTTGTGGTTATTCTTAACCCTTTGTACTCTTTTCACACTTGGTATTTTTCCATTTTCGAAGTGCCCTGTTTGGGAAGGGAGGCATCCCTGGGAGCTCTGCCCAACGAGGGGTCTTGCGTGGGCGAGACAGGCCCAGGGAGATGGCGACTTGCTCTGGTCTCCACCACGTCAGGGACATCCCCTCCCTGCAGACATCCCCCTTCTTCTAAAACCGTCTCAGAGATGGAGCGTCCCTGCTCTCCAGAGGCTGCATCCCAGACTTTGGACCCCGCTGGGAAGGGAGGAATAGCAAAGGAGATGTGGGAAAATCTGCAGGGACAGGCTGTGGCTGGAAGCTCCCACCAGAGCCCCGCAGGAGGCACGGGCAGACGGAGCGAAGCCGCCCAGGGCATCCTGGTGCTGCTGGAAGCGCTGGGCCCCTGCCAGCCCCTGGCTCTGCCCCGCGAAGCACCTGCTTGCGCGTACTTGGAGCACTGGCAAGCGGCGGTCTGGGGATTGGATGAGCGTTAATAAATCCGCAGCGCGGTGCTGCTTTAGTATTCCTCTAATTGGTGCCATAAAGTTAAACTCGCCCACTTAGAGTTCTGCTGGGAGCCGGGGCCTCCATTTGCAGGTTCCCCTGTGCAGCTAAAGGGCACCATGCTCACTAATACGCGTTAAATTGGAGCATCACTTTTTAATAAGCCTCTTAATGGCATCGTGAGGATCCTTGGCAGCTTTGGGATGCCTCCATTAGGCCACCCTAGTGCTGCGGCGAGCGCGGGGTAGGGAAGCAGTGCCCGGAACTGGGGAGTCTGAGAGGCAGGGCAGGCCGGTGTCCTGCTCCACCGCCAGGGAGAGGCCAGGTCCGTCTGTCTGACAGGAAACAGGCAAGGTGTGAGTCCTGGAGAAGGGCAGGGAACCACGCAGGGGCTGAAGGGGGCTCCATCCCAACCCCACGGCCAAGCTCGGAGGCTGCAGCCGCGTGAGCGCTGGGCATGGAGGCCCCCGCGGTGCGTCAGCCGTGGGGCGGAAGCGCCGCGTGCAGCCCGTCGCATCCCTCCGCGTGGAAGCGGCTCCGCGGAGCAGGGCGGGCGCGAGCTCTCACGATGCAGAGGGCAGAGGCAGCTCGCACCAGGAAGTCAGCAAGGTGGCCTGAAAACCACGACACTGGCCCAAGGGAAGGCCGCGGGAGGTTGACTGCGCATGCTGCCCATAACCAGCATCCTCACGTGCGCTGGCAGGTCTTGTGGCACCTCCGGTTCCACAGTGCCTGTTTTTGAGTGGTGACTTGGCCGGGGAATGGTCTTGCCCAGAGCTGGACCCAGCAGCGCAGCTCTCATGGGATTCCTCTTCATGGCCATAAGGCATCCTCCGAGCTTCCCCAACGGGACCGTGGTCTTCGCGGCCGTGCCGGGGAGGCCTCGCGCCCGGGGTGGTGCTTCTCGCTCTGCCGGCGCCGGCCTGATGCTGCCGCAGCACTTGCAGGTTGGGCTCCTTGCTGGGGTGACCCAGGACCTGCGCGCCTGTCCCCGCTACACCAGCGCGTGGCCAGGAGGAGTCACCCGGATCACGAACCAGCCGCAAAACAGAGCAAGGCGCAGGCGGCGGAGCCACCCAGGCTCTGCCTTCATGCTCGGAGAAGAGAGCTAAGCCAACATGAAACAAGCCCTATTTTTATCTAATCCCTCTGCTTTAAAAACTGGGAGTTGGAGGGGGTTTGCTATTAGTAACTTGGACGAGGGTGTTTTTAAAAGCCTCTGCTGATGTTATAGCCTCACTCCGGTCGTTCTGCCTTGCCACGGTGTCTTCCCACAACGGGACGTCGAGGAAGCTGCTCACCGTGACGGCCCCGCAGCCGCTCGGCGCTATCCAGCAGCCTGATGTGCATCCCCGCACTCGATCCCCGGCACGCCGAGCCTCGACGAATAAACACCCGCAAACAGAAAGCACTTTGTCAAACTCGGCTCTTGGCGGGGATGGGGCAGGATGGCACTGGTTGTGCTTGGGGAAGAAGCATGAGGAGGGATTTGTCACCTCCAGGGTGAGCAAATTGGAGGCCAAAGCCGCGGAAGGGAATGAATGCAATTTTTGTCAGCCCCATCCGCGGCGGCGAATGCAGATCATGAATTACACACCCGCCAGATGACAGGCTGACATTTTAGCTCCAAACATTCTCCTATAATTAGAGAATCTAATGCAATACAGGGAATGGCTCCATTTTACACACACATTATCGTAATGCCTTTAAATAAGATAATTGATTATGCCTCTGCATAAGAAAGTAAAATATTCGGTGTAATTAAAACCGACATTCAGATTTTGGCATGCTGACAGGTGAGGCCGTGTGTCATTTTATAAATCCTTAAAGTGATATTCACACCCACATTTGAGCTCCCAAAGTTTGGGGAGAAAGAAAGAAAGAAAAAAAAATCCTTGCAGCTGAGCTGCTTTTTATCTTGAGTTCAAATGTGTTTCGATGAGGGATTTCTTTTTTTTTTTTCCTTCTTCTCTGCTCTCATTTATCTTCATTTCAGCCTCATATCATCAGCTGACAAAAAAAGCCCTGCAGTCAGACCACTGTGAACATGGATATTGGTAGATCTCATGCGATAAGCAGGATTTGGCCGGCTCTCTGCTCGCAGCAGACCCCTCGGAGGAGCTCTCCTGCAGCTCTGCTGAATGGGCAGCCAGTACCTTCCCACTCTGTCCATCCCAATTTTGGTGCCTAAACCATGAGCAGGTGCTGGAGGAGGCCAGGGGAAGGTCCTTGCTGGTCCTGCCACCCAAGCTGAGCTGAGCTTGTTAATCCTTCACGATTGCTTTCATGATGTTGTGGACCGAGTGTTTGTTGCTTGCCCCATTCAGGGCAGGGTTTTACGTATGGCTGGAAGTGTCTGTAGGAATTGTGCTTTTGGACACAGCTTAAAAGCTTCTCAGTTCTCTCTGGGAAACCTGATGGTTGGGGTCTGTCCTGCTGCTGATGGAAAAGGTTTATATGACAAATTACTGCCACTGTTGTGTAATGAAACCTGCCTGATGGAGACAGTGGTGGGCCCTGAGATCTGGAGCTTTTGAAGGGATTCTTGAGGTCTTGAGAGAGCATCTAAGATGCTGGTCTGCTGCATTAACACTTGCCTGGCTGCTACTCATTGCAATATTAAAAATGGTGGCTTAAAGGATTAAAAACCATCCAGGAGCTCTGCTATGCTGTAAAGCTGTCCTCATTGTCCCATAGCACAATTTCAGTGAATTCTGGTCAGGATTTGGGCAAGGGATCCACCTGTAGATCCACCTGGCCTCCACATCCCTCAGCCTCACCTGGACCAGGAGCGTGAGCTGTGGAAAGCGGAGGCTGGCCGGAGGAGGGAGGCTCCCCTGGTTGCCAGCCTCGTCCTGCATCCCCTCCCAGCCCACCGGGTGCCGGCCCATCCAGCAGCTCATCCTCTCCACGAGGCAGTGAGCAAGGCGGCTCCCAGCGCTCGCTGTCTGCATGGGGCTCTGGCGAAGGGATCGGGAAGAGCAGCAGGAGGAGGAGGGCGAGGGGCTCGCGGGCGGCCCTGCCGGCTCAGCTCACATTAGCAGGCTGCCGCTGGCTTCCTGCGCCGCTCTTGAGGCCATTACAGCGGGCTCGCAGCGCTGCGGTCGGCAGCGCGGGGCGCCCGAGCCCGCTGGGACCCCGCCGGTGGCTGAAGCCCCTACCCGCCTCTGCTCTTAAGTGGGCTTGTAAAAAAACCCACGCCGGTGTGCTCGGGAAACAGAGCCAGGTTTAACTGCCTTGTTTAAAAGCTCTGCCTTGCCTCCCATCTCCAGCGTCCCCGCTGGGGCTGCCTCTCCCTGGGCTTGCTGCAGGCTCCCAGCCTCCCTGTGCACAGCCATGAGATGTGCAAGGGAGAGAAGCAGGACCAGGACGTCCCATCATATGTGGGCTTTGGCAGGGGGATCAGACTTGGGAAGCTCTATCTCTAGGCCCACCACCCCTTCATGGATGCTTGAAGTGAGGGGGCTTGAGGGCACAGCAGGGTTGTGGGGACATTGGTGCAGGCCCTGGAGGTGCGACTGGACCGGACTTGATGGCCTGGATGCTGAGGTTTACCCTGCAACCAAAGCCTAAGAGCACCAGAGCATCCTGGCCACAGGGACCAAGCATCTGTGAAGTCCAGGAGGACAAGGGGTCCCATAGCCTCTGGGAGCAATATCCAAGGGCTCCACGAAGGTATGGCTAAATCACCTGTAGACACACAAGGCTGGCCACACTGCAGCATGCGACAGAAGACCTTGGCTCAATGCACTTTCCCTTGGAGGGCCAAGACTTTTCATGGACCCCGTTCCCCAGGGCTGCCTCCTGCCCTGCAGCATCCTGCATGCCCGAGCAGCCCCTGCTCAGTGCCTGCAGAAGGAAAGGGCTGAGGAGGAGGCTGACCATAGTGCCAGGGCAAGGAAGAGGGTCTTTTGTGGGCTATGCCAGAAAGGCTCCTCTTGGGAGCCTGATACTGGCCTGGTACAGTGAGGGGCAGCAGCCCCAGGAGACATCCTAAAAGTAATGGCTATGACAAAAATAAGCATCGTCATTTACTAATGGGGAAACTGAGGCATGAGGCTGGTCTGTGACTTGGCCTAAAGTTCTGAACATTTCAGTCTCTTATCCCAGTCTCCAGAGACAGCAATAAAGGAGCCCAGGAGTCTTGATTTTCCCAGGGTGTCCAATATTTCCTACTCCTTCCCATTTATGACCCATGGAACAGGGCTCACCCTGCTAGGAAGTGTCACCTCTTCTTGCTGCCTGGACATCCCTTCTCCACCCCCTGCTCCAACTGTGGGGTGCCAGGGAGCCTTGCAGCCTCCTGGCCCTCACGTCCCCTCGCTGCCTCTCCCCGGGGTGCTCCCCCCATCGCCCGCCGGCTCTGGGGACCGTCTCACACTCTCGCAACCGCGCTCGCCGCCCTCCTCCGTGCGTGCTCTCTCTCACCCTCGCACACCCACACGTGCTGCGATGATGCTCGCTGGAGAGGAGCGCGTGCGATTAGCGTTAGTCACTGCTCCCTGCAGGAGGAAGGTTGCGAGCGGAGGAGGAGGTGCCCAGGCACGGTGCGGAGCAAGACCGCAGCCTGCAGGGACAGCCACGGACTCGTGCATGGTATCGCTGCTGACATCCCCTCTCCTGGTGGCCAGACACAAGGACTGGGGTGGGGACTAATTGCTTGGCTTGATTTGGACCAGGCAGTCTGTCCTGGAGCACTCAGCCGCAGAGAGGGACGGGGCTGGAGAGCACAGGAACTCTGCAGGCAGTGATGTACATGGTTGGATCTGGCCCTGGCTGGGACAGCAAGGCAGAACCACTAGCTGGTGTTTGCCCTGGGAATGGAACAGCTGCATTGCTGAGCATCCCTTTTTTGAGAGAGGAAGACCTAGGTGTGAAGGAGTTTGAGGGCAAGTTGCTGGAGCTGGAGCTGGACTGGAGACAGAAGGGCAAACACCTGGAGCAGCTTGGCTAAATTGTGGGTGTGGGCAAGAAACCTGAGCAGTGGCAGAAAAAGGCAGTTGTGGGTGCGTGGGGGGTGAGAGGAGAAGCAGGGCTGAGCACTGGGGCATTTGTTTTCCAGAGGTGAGGAGTTCCCCCGGCAGCAGCCTTGCAGAGAGCTCCGTGGGACAATGTGCACCCCAGCATTTCTGCTTTCTCTTTCCTGTGGGTGTTTCATGAGCCCACTTCCCTCTGCCTGCTCCAAGCTCCCTTTGGGGAGCTATGGAAAAGTCAGCCTGGAGACATCCTCTGGAAGAACTGTAGTGGATTCTCCCTCCATCCAGCTTGGCCAAGAAGGGTGGAGTAATGGCTCAGATCTGCTGGATGTTTAATCTGGTCTGGCTTTTGTGATTTGCTCCCCTTTCTCTCTCTCACTCGTACGTCAGCCTGTCACCCTGTCCTACCTCACCTACCTTCTGCTGTGAGCCACTATCCTCTGCGTCTCCCCTTGCCTGCCCTGTTGGGGCTGGGGAAGGGTGATCCTATTCAGATGGGACCTTGTGAAGCAAAGTGAGCAATGAGGGTGCAACCTAGGATACATGAGGCCAGTCCTGGGACCTTCTGGTCATCCTTCCACTGTGAGCTCCTGCTTCACAACTGATGTGTGCCTGGCCCCTGGCTGTCTGCTGAGAGCCCTCTGCCTCTGCCTGATGGGTGGCGCGTGTTATGTGTGAGCATCTGAGCCTGTTCCTGCTTTGGTATCTTCTGGGGTGTTGTGCAGGCTTCCCTCCATGCCTTGTGTATTCATCTTACCTTGGACATGTATTGCATGTAGACTCTCTTTTGTGTTTTCAGTTGTGCACTTCTATCCTGTACTCCATCAGTCTGTTGCAATTGCTTTCCCAAGCTAGGCTGAATCACAAAGAGATTAAGAAGCTCTTCGGGACTGGGGAAAATAAGTGTTTTTTAACACTAACCATTACAGCAAGCTTCTGCTCCATTTTCTTCCCACTCAAGCTGGAGTAGCCAGGCTTCATCTGGCCCCTTCATTCCTATCTTGCCTGCTCTTTGGATGTGCCAGCAGAAGAAAACTGTAATTTAATGAAAGTACCAGCTTTCATTAAATGTTGCTCACTTATCTGGGAACCCTGGAACCCCAATGCTTTGATAGATAACTAGTGAATTAGCATAACATTCATCCATGTATTAGCTTCTTTTCACCTAATCCAAAGTAAATTTTTCTACCTAGTCCAAAGTAAAACCAAGTAGGTAGAAAACAGGCAAGTGGGAAGCCAAACAACTAACAGTTCCACCTTGTATCTGTTATGATGATTGCATCAGCCTTAATTACAGCAGAACTTTCTGCCCTTTAAAGCAGTTAGGCGCACGTTGCATTCTCAGCTTTCGTGCCTCTGGCTGGCTTTAGCGCTAAAATGTTTTCTTTCATGCATTCAAAACAGTTTGTAATTAACAATCACATTGTTTTCCTTTGAACATCCAGGGAGATAGAAAAAACAAAAAGATTGGGAGCTAAGATGCTGATTTAACTGAGTATTATTTTACTTTCAAGAAATCACTTTTTCCATGTTAAAGCAAATTTTGTGCTGATGAAAAGTTAAATTATGTGGACTGACAGCCTGGGGAGACTTTGCTCATCAGTTGGTCTCAAAGCCTGGGAAGCTAACTCAGACGTTTGAAAAAATGCTCTCACGTGTATGGAAAGAAAGGAAATCTGGGCTCTGTTGCCCTATTACCTTTTGTCCATGTTGCTACATTTCAGCTATTCTATAGATGCTGAAGCAGAAAACATTCCTGATGCGGTTGTTGCATTCCCTACATTCTACTACAAAGTAGTCCCTGGTGGGAAAACTACAGCAAAGGACTGGTAGTCACAGGTGTAAAACAGCTTTACATGATTCTGGAGCTACCCAAGAGTCAGACCAGAGGGGGCCTTGGCTTTGTGTTTTGTAAACCAAGAACTAGATCACAAACTTCTGTAGTTTTGGTGTGAAGCTTGGAGGGGAGGATTGTTCTCTCCATCTGTTCTTCTCATAGACAATCTGTCTTTGAAAGTCATTGCCGCATAAATCTGGAGGAAGCGTAAATGCAGGAGCACCTGAATGTTGTTTAACAGATGGGGACATACATTTTTCAAAGCACAGAGATTTTCCTTACATTCCCCCATTTATATTAGAACTTTTCTTTTTTTTCTCCCCTCCCTCAGGAGCATCCTTGCAGTGCAATGACAACCTGGGAATAATATAGCATCCCAGTCTTAAGTTTGTGGCTAACTGCGTTGGTTTTCAGTATCAAACTTCTCTATGCAAGCAGTGTGGTGAATATTTCTGAAATATGCTTTCATTTCTTTCACTGTCTAATTCCTTTCCAACCAAATTCACATTTTTCAGCAAAACAATTCGGGAGGATCATTAGCTTTGAGCATTCAGTGTCACAAAATCCCACCTTGGAAATGGTATGAGGTGTTCATCCATGGACCCCAGCCAGCATCATTCTGATTTTAAAACAAATAAACAAACACAGCAACAAATACAAAGTCAGATCTTGATTCCTGTGAACTGCTCTGACTACATATAGTTTTCTTCGTTCCTTGGACAGGGGTCCAGAAGATGCCCCCCTGTTGACAGTGTGATCTCTTGCATTCTTCAACCTGAAGGAGCATTAATGCATTTAGCCATTTGGCTCAATTGCTTTTAGTTTCATGAACTCAAGGACCACTATAAATTTTCCAACAATAACATAGCCATAGACTATTGAATGGCAGAAAGGAAATTACTTTCTTTGCAACCTTTTCATGAGTCCATGCAAGTAGCTGATGGACCCTCAGGTCTCAAGGACTGCAGTTTGAAAGCCACCAGCTTATTAAATTGCATGTGAAGAACACTTCATCTAACTTCTCTGGGTGGGAATTAAATTTAGCCAATGGCAGCATTTCATGCACATGTAGGAGGGGATAAAAAGATACCGAAACAGCAGTATAAATTTGATTATTCTGGACAGAGATGGAGAGCTGTTCCCTGCTGCAAAGTCTCTGCTCATGGAGAGCTGAGCCCTGGCTGTGGATCCACAAGTAGCCGCCTTAGGAGACAAACCTGGCTCCTTTGCATCATTTCCAGCTGAGAGGCAGAACAGATGTGGTATTGCTGACCCCAGACATCCAGAGCTTATGACTCTGCTCTCCAAATTCAAACAAAAATATTAAATGCTGGTTTCTTTTCACTTGCCTTCTGGCTCTGGATCCAGTAGGTTGCACTCAAATAACACTCAAAGCCTTTATTTATTTTTCCCCCCAGCTACAAGAACTAGAACATTTCTTTTTTCTCAGCATAAACTGAAATCTGAGTCTTGCTGAATCACTTGTCTCCAGGAATGGAGGCTTTGAGGAAAATATCCAGCATTGGGAAGTTTGCAGTGTACTCATGAGACTTGGCACTGCTGCCAGGAGATGAAACCAAAAGTGATGTCATGCAGCCTTGTCAGGAAGGACAACACAAGGGTTGTATTCAAGGCGCATACACTCTAGGAGCAGTGCTCTGTGACTGTATCCTATATCTGTGACATTCAAATGCTGTAGGATGCCACATCAGACAGGAATCACTGAAGCAGGCTTAGATATAATTCCATCCTAGCCTCTTGCTGCTCTGCTACATCTTCCCTTAATGTATGGGCAAACATAAAAACAGAGTCTTCTTGGTAAGGTTTCTCCAAAAGTAAATGTAACTGTCCTTGGGACATTGGAGCAGGGAGATGAGGATATGGGGAGAGAAACTGCCTGGTACAGGAAGGAAAAGAGGAGGTGAGGGAAGGAGAGCAGTAGCTCAGAGTGGGGAACCGGGTGAAACACTCAGAGGAGGCCGTGCCATATCCCGAAGGCAAGATGCAGACTCCTCTGACCAAGCTCGCTCTGGTATGAGCAGCCGTTTGCTGTAGCCGTGGCTCTCGCCCTTGCCCGTCCTCAGCCCTGGACTAAGAGGAAAACACATCCTGCCATGCGAGGCAAGATATCCCCGCCAAAGCCTGCTGATGGCCTGGCCTCGTTGGTTACGTGTGGCAGAACACCACAGACAGAGCTCTGGAATAACCTGGTCTCCCTGGACCATAAGGTCTCGAAATCCGGGTGCCTGGTAAAGCCTCATCTGGAAAAGAGGGGGAGAGAAGAGGAGAAAATAGGAATGGGGAAGATGCACCCCATAATTTTCTGTTTTCTTGTTGCTTTCATATTCCCTTCTTCTGCCTTCTTCAGTCATATTCTTTCTGAGAGAAAGTTGCTGTTGGAAAACAGAGAGAGAATACAACAAACACTGCTGTGGAATTATTTAACGAGCCAGAATGAATTGCATTTGAAATCATTTAAATGGGATCTGGGAGTATTTAACTGCAGCACAGGAACTTAACAAGAGTGGGAAAGGATTTTGTGCTAATTGCTGGCAATGATATACCTATGGAGAGAGAACATGCAGCAATTAGTAAGCAAGGCTGTAATTTCAGCCTAAGGTCTCTGCCTGCCCTAGAATATGGCATGGATTATCTGCTGGAAGGAAGACAGGGGCCCTGGTCCACAGGTGACCAGAGAAACTAGCAGATGAGGTTCTCATGAAGAATTGATTAACCACGTTTTTCATGGAGTAGCATGCAGGAGATGGGGTTGGTCAGGACCCAGCTGTCCTTTCGTGTCACCATGGCTTGACTCTTGACTGCACATTCACCAACCTAGAATGCCTCAGATTTGCAAAAGTAAAGCAAAACACAAACCCAGTCCAGCCCCTGCCTTGTTGTTTTACCCACTTCCTTGCCTGCCTCCAGGCTGCCCAGATGCTGCAGGAACAGCCATTGCCAGCTTTCCCTCTAACCTGGAGCCATTGCCAACTTTCCCTCTAACTTGGAGCAGCTCCTGAAGCGGAGGGGGCTGAGGACCAATTTGCCTGTTTCTTGCCAAGAACTTGGAAGCTCCAGGGCATCCTCATGTCTCAACAGCCAGAGCTGCTCCCACATTTGAAGAACCAGCAAGACAAGAGTGGTGAGCTGATTATCTGGGTATGTTATATGGTCTTGTGCACAACCTTTGGGTGGGCAAAGCACTTGGGTTGGGTGAGATAACTCTGCAGAGCACTGGCTGTGGTGGTAGAACCACACTGGGATAGGGGGTGAGGTGAAGGAGGGTTAATGAACAGGAGTGGGGCAACACTTCTGTGGAGGCCACCTTTGTGGCAACCGGTCCCCCCCGGCTGCAGACAGGAACGAGAAAGCACCAGCAAGGTGGTGTGGAAAAGATGCAGGTGGAAAAGGAGTCTGGGCTTGAGGTCACGGACCAGAGAAGTGCCCATAGAGCTGCAACGTGGTTAAGCCTACAAAACTGGGGAAACGAAGGCTGCCCAGGGGCAGCAATGTCTGAAACCCCAACCTGAGCAGAGCAAAGCAGCTGGGGGGAAGAGCACAGCTCTAGATGGGAAGGGGACCTTCTAATACCAGTCCTTGGAGGGTATCCTCACTGCAGGGGAAATCAGAAAGCCAACAGTTCTCAACTGTGCTGCTGACACCTGGCAGCTGCATATGGCCTCTGCCAGCCTCTGCTCGTTGTTTCCTTGTCCTGCTGCTCCCTGTCTCCGTTCTCACCCTGTGATGCCTCTGTCTTTAGCTTTTGTCTTTCAATCAGTTTTCATCTCAGTAATTCCCATTCAATGGTTGGTCCCTGATCTTTCTAATTGAGATCAGAGCTTCATATAATAGGGAGGTGGGGGGAAGGAGGCGGAGGGAGACTATTTTTAATTTGCTGCGTTCCCATTAATAACAAGTTCTAATTAAAAAACCTCCATCTTCCATCCTCCCAAGTTCAGAGAAAAACTCTCTGTGACTTCTGTTGGAATCTTCTCCTGATAAATTGGTACCACAGCCTCCTAGAACAGCTGGTCCTCTTTAACAGGCATAATAATTAATGGGAATAATAAATGCATTCAAAGCAGGTTCGTAACCCTCCTTTCTGTGCACTCAGTCTTCTCTTTGCATTGCAAGAGACACGCATCAACATTTCCACTTACAAAACAGGCCCAGAAGAACTGTGTAAGTCTAACAAGATGGGGGTTTCATTAGCACTCTCTGGTCCATAATAAACTTTCTGACACAAAGGGTCCCTGAAGGAAGGGAGGTTCCCTCCTGGCTGGGAATGAGCCTAACGCAGAGAGCAGGGGCTGTATCTCAGAGTAGCTTTGTGGCCGTAGAGGGCTTTGTGCTGGTTGTCTTTCCTATCGCACATCCTCAGCTGCCACAGGAGAGGAAATTCCCTTTTACGTGGAGCCTGGCTGATGGGGAACAATCTTACGTCCTATAGGACATAGGAAAGGTGCTTGGGCATGGACTCACATTCACCCTCTGCTCCCCGCAGCGGGATGAACATGGGTATAGCTCCCTCTTGTCTTGGGCTGCTGGCTGCAGCATGGTAGCACCATGCATACTTGGATGTCCAAACAGCACAGGACGAGCAGCCCTCCCGGGCGTGAGACAGTCCCTGCACCTGCTCCAGCAGCTCTCAGTCAAGCCCATCCAGGAACACTTGCTTAGATATATGGCTGAGACAGGGCAAACCCTTGCCTCTGGAAAGTCAGATGGACATTTTGGGGCCATTGCATGTGCTTACACATGGATATACCTTGTAGTCCCTGAAATTTTGGCCACAGCACTGATGTCCTTCACTGAAGGTGCCCAAAGAGGCTTTACAGGAACTAAAGAGAGAGTTCTCACATGCCAGCGTAGGCAGGAGAGGGCTTGTGTCGCCAGGGAGCCAGGACCAGCCCTGCCTGCTCCTAGGTGAGTCTCCATTGCGGTCACGGCCGGCAAGGGTAAGTGGAAGGGGCCTCAGGGAGGGAATTTGCTTTGCCGCTCGTCTGTGTGGTGCAAGAAGACAGAATAGGAGACCACGATTTTCACTTCTTTCCAACTCTGGTTCTTCTCCAATGCAAGTATCTCTCTGCCTCTCACATGTCACGTCTCCAGGATGGGAGTGCTCCATCAGGGTGGACAAATATTGCTACCTTGCACAAGCTGTGCAGTGAGATCATGAAGCAGAAGGTGAAGCAAAGGCTAAGGTCACACCACAAGCTGGGGATGAAACCTAGATGTCTGGATTTCCCTTCCGTTGATATTCAAAATTGGCACGTGGGGCCAAACTCGCTCCAAGAATGAGAGAGTACAGGCCACATGCAGCCTGGGCTGACAGCCCCAGCACGCCTAGGCAGAGACATGAGGTCCAGCAAGCTGGTCACCTTCTATCCTACCTTTTCCCAGGTCTCCGTTTACACCATCTGATGACTTGGGGCTCCTTGAACACGCACATCAGCTTTTGTTCACCTCTGCTGAGTTAATGGACTCAGCCAAACCGGGACACATCAGTGCAAATATCCCTGAGATGAGCAATCTGTCCCGAGAAGTGATTTCAATTAAAGGGTCATTAGTGTGAAATCTTATCCAGCCCAGCTCCCATTTGCCAGCAGGAGGTCCTTCTCCCCATTCCAAGCCCTACTCTGCGGTTAGAGCGTGCTGCTCCTACAGGAGCCCTCCAGTTTTGCTAAAACACAGCAGCTGCTGCTAATAAACAAACATATTGATCATAGAGATATGGGCTGTCAGGGACTTAATTCATGAATGAAATGTACTTTAAGAGTGCCTGGTAGGCAATGGCTCCATTTACAGAGCCCATAGACAAGATGGTACTTGGAGGTGGGAATTGAGAAGCCCTGCCAGTGTTTAGTACTGGCCTGTCATAGTCTGTGACCAACATAAGGATCTAGGTGGGGGTTACATTTATTCGTGGGACAGACAGGCTCATAGGAAGTTTCCCCTTTGCTATTGCCATTGCTAATAGGGAGGGATTGTCTTCTGATGACCGACTTGGTGGCTTCCCTCCTGCTGAGACAGACAACAAGAACTCAAGTTGGTGTGAACTGGGAGGCTACAAGCATTGCCAGCTCACCTCCAGCCCTCCATAAATGAGCCTTCCTGCCTTGCAGGGGCAGGCGTGTGCTATGCCAGAGGGAAAGCACAATAATCTGTCCTGTGCTGTGCCCATGTCAACACAGGCAGCATCGTTGTTCAGCCTCCAGGGACCTGGTCCGGAGCGAGCAACCTGCCCTGCTCTTTCCCATGGAGTTTTTACACTCTTTCTCGCTTTGGCACCTTCCCCAGGCTGAAACTAATGTTTGTGTAATCCTCTGCATGTGTAGGCACTCGCATGCAGGCAGATACAGCAGCAATCCTGGCTTTGGGAAAGCAGGACAGTGCTGTGTCCCCAGCTCCTGAGCCGCAGAGGTGCTCCTGGTGCGTCGCTGGGGCTTGTCTCAGCTACAGGCTGAGCACCTGGGCAGCCAGGCCCTTCAGGACTGATTGAAAAACAAAAACGAAAATGAATTTTCCCCCAAATCTAGTCTCTCAAGCCCTGCTGGACCCAACGGTTGTAGAAAGTTGGGAGCCAGACACGTGGCCACCGGCTTCGTGACAGCCCTGCCAGGCTTTTTATCTTGCGGGTGTACTAGTGCCTGCTGTTGTTTTTAAATTGTCATCACCGTGCAGAATCTTTTCAAAACAAGGTACAATCAACTCACAAATTGACACACATAATCGGGCATTGTAATTACCACAGAAATATATTTGAGTGTATCCTTTTTTGGTGTATTAAATTACACTGAAATACATGAGTGTATGTGTTGAACTGTAACCATTTTCTATCCTTCTGGTATTAGCTGTGCTGAAAGTAGATTATTAAAATAGGTTTTAGTATTTATGGTCTTGGGATGTGGAGGCCTTGCTGAGAACTTGATGAATGAACTTTCAGGGCCAGGAATAGTTGTCAGTCTGAAATATTTATCAGTCCGAGATCTCCCCGTGATTCATGTCATGTTTGATGATTCCGTTTTTCTCCCCGACTTCCAACTCTGACACTAAGGGTCCCTGGGCAGAAGAAAGTTCATCTCTCTGGGCCTCTGCTCAGGGTTTGCAACGAACGGGACTGCGGCCCTGGTCCCAGCCTGATGGGATCAGGCACTTGACCTCTGAGCACTGCCTGGGGGAAGCAAATCCAGCGCAAGCAATTTTCTCTCTCCCCTCACAAATGCACAGGCAGCGACCGCTGTTTGAACTGGCTGTGGTATTCTGCACGGCGCTAACCCGCTGTGAGGCTGTGCCCTGCTCCCTTCCGCCCCGGGGGCCGTATTTCAGGGCTTACCAAAGAGACTTCTCATTGGCGCACAGTGGGAGATGGAGACTGTGTCTGGATGGATTGCGTGCCTCCCCCAGCGTGGGTTCGGATACCGCTGCCATAATATCTCCACCATGGGACTCCCACATCCCTTTGGTTAAGGAAAGGTTAAAGGAACTCAAGACCTCCAGTTCCTCCCTTGGTTCTTCACATTAGGGAACTGTCAAGGCCAAGCTGAGAGTCCCCACGGGGTCTCCCATGCCCTTGAACTGCTTTTCTGGGGATGTTGCCAAATTCCCCTCTGCCTCCCCTCATCCCTGGCTTGCAGTTTGCTGAGTCTTCTCCTGACTGCACAGAGCCTTGCAAAGCCACTGGTCTCCCCCTGTCCCGTGAGGAAGGCAGTCTGGACTCTTCACTCTTCACTGCTAATGGAAGAGAAGGGGCTGCCAGCACAGATTAACTTCTCCTGTCTCTTTTGCAAAAGCAGACCCAAACCCAAAGGAACATATTTCCTTTCTGGCCCAGTTTCACGTGTTGATTTTATGGCTCCATTGTGTTTTGCGGCTAACGGGTGGTTTGCAGACCACAAGTACTGTGGGAGACAGGACTGCATCTCACTGCAACACAGCGTCACATACGAGGGCAAGGGGCTCTGCTGAACAGGAGAAGTGCTGCATTTCACACGGATCCACTGCTTGGAAAAGACTGAGAATCACAACGTCAGGACTCTTCTCAGAGCCTGTTCTCAAGATCCGCTGACGGATTCGAGAGCACAGGCACAGCAGTACCCACGGCTGAGTGTTCATCTGGAAATGATGTTCCCTCTCCCAATCCTGTCCATCTCCCTCTGCAGGCAGCCAGACTGGTTTCTTCCCAATTCCGCCCCACGCACAGACCATCCTCCCAGGCTGCCCTGCCTCTGAGCCGTTCTGCCAGGCAGACTTTTCCCACTGGGCAGGTGAAATGATCCTGGATGTTTCCAGGTTCTCAGGTCTCCAAGGCACCCAGTGCTAACGAGTTAATAAATCAAAACATTATTTCCTGAGAGAGGGCGTGAAAACTCCCTGTGATTCACCTGCAGTGAATGCCAGGAAAGCACATTTGCTTGAGGTTTCTTGAAGCTACCACTGAAAGGTCAGGTCTCAGTGAGACAAAAAGCTCTCTTCTTTTTTCTAGCTGTTCCATCAATACTTGTTTTTCCTCTCAGTTTATTTTTACCTTCCTGTCCAAAAAGACACACTTAAAGAGGAAACAAAAAATAAATGCTTTTCATTCCTGGCTAAGCAGTTTCTACTTGCAGAGCTCAAGCCAAAGACAGTGTTAGGACCCCCAATATACTTTGGGGGGAGGAGAGAGATATGCAGCTCTTCAATACCTGGAGGAAGGAAAAAGGGCAGGTTCCGGGCACAAGATTTATAAAGGATATGAACAAAAGGGAGCCTTATGGGCATCTAACTATTTGCAGGTGTATCAGATCTATCACATTAGGCCTTACAAATAAGTACAAGGTGGAATGAAGGGTAGGTTTCTTCACTGCAAAGATTTCTCTAGAAAGAGTGACTACTGATGCAGATTCTATTGCCTTCCTGGAAGAGCCTTTGAGGGAATGCTTGTACCCCTGTTGTGAGTAAAGTAAAAGGCTTTGCAGCCCTTTGGACATGTGCCACAATGGTCTCTTTTCTGGGTACAGCTGTTCCTATCTGGAGTAGCTAGCTGTTAGGGTTTGGGCATTGGCAGCCTGTGCTCATTGAGGAAGGAAGTCTCACCATCCAGTGCAGGACTAGGAGCTCTGTGGAAAGGCCTGCAGTCCTCCCTCTTGCTTGTGTGGCTAACAGCACTCTGCTGAGCTAATCATGTAGTGTGGTTTGCTAGTAATATTCCTTAACCCACTGCTGGGTCCTTAAGTGACCATTGCACCAGCTGCAGCACACGTCTCTTCCGCTTGCTGACCCTATTGGTCCCTTCTTCCCTATCTCATTCTCATTTCTCTTTCCCTTGGTCATTATGGCCTTGGTCCAACAAAGCACTTAAACAGGTGTCTCCCTGAACAAGTAACCTGGCCCTCTCTGAGCGGCAAATCTGGAAGCACCAGGCAGGAGGCATCTGGCCACCTTTGCCTTCCATGCACCTGGGGCTTCAGTGGTTTGGAAAAACAGTAGAGCTGTGGGCAGAGTAACTAGGAAAATCCTTGGAATGCCCTGTTGACATGCTAGCTGTGGTTTGCAGTCCTAATTGTTTGTTTAAGGGAAAAAAAAAAAAATCACTTAGGATTCCTAGCATGGGGAATATCAACACTTCTGTCCTTGGGATGAGTGTGAGCCGCCAAAGCCAGCTCCAGGCAAGAGATCCCCAGAAAAGCTAAGCTTCTGGAGCAGACAGCTCTGCAGGGCAGAAAGTGTTTGATAGGGTGGGTTTCCTTTAGGTGGGTTGGTAGGGTGGGTGCAGGGAATGAAACCAGCCCTGTCTTTTCAAATTTATTACTTATTCTGTGTGTTTAATGGTACATAGATTATTTTATATGTATCTCACTTGAGACCAATCACTCATCACCCAGAACATTCAGTGCTTGCTTAAAACACAAAGGGATATAACATCCAAGCCAGGAGAAGTGTCCAAGTCTTCCTTATTGAAGGGACAGCATTTTTTTTCCTGCTGCAGGGAAGAGGAGTGCCTCAGGGTGGCTGAGGAATATATGAGGAGATAAAAATGCTCCCTGCCCAGTGCGGACCAGATTCTCTGCCTTTCACCGCACAAGAACAACAAGAATCAGGGTTAGCTCCTCACGCTGGTGAAATGTGTCTTCTGCTCGTCTCAGTAACAAGCTGTGGATAAGACAGCGGAGCTTACATTTCAGGACTTAAATATTCAATTAATCAATGGAATATTCCATTAGTGTAATAATCACCTGGCATTGCCTGATCTATAGGTACATCTCAGCTGGGCCTCTCAAATTGATTTCTGATGAAGTTCTAATTGACTGCACAGTCAGAAGAGGACCTGTGCGAGCATATTGAAGCAGGGCTTGTGAAGGCTCTGGCAGCACCGCCTCCCCCCAGGGAAGGGGAGAAGGGGGAGGTGTGATTTATGCCCCATTTATCACGACAGCCTCTACCCTATCCTGTTTTATTGGTCCCAAGTGAGGCATGAGAGCTTACGGCTTTAATGCGGAAATTTGCAGGCAGCTGGAGACCCCCGAAAGCTGCTGACAGCTGCTTGTCACTTATGCAGTAGGTGCCGGGGGTACCTTAAATCCTGAATCTCTTAGCGCAGGCCACAGCCATAAGCAAGTCGCCTGGGGTGGGCTTATGTTTCCTTGGGCACGTGTGTATCATCTGGCCAGGATCGCTATCTACAGAGCAAGGCAAAGATGCTGGGGCTTTTCTCCCATGGTGACGTGGCTCAGAGCTGCTGGGGATGGAGGCGCATGGAGGGAAGCAGCAGGCAAGATCAGCCTTTTCTTCTTCCTTGGCCAAGGCTTGGAGCCCTTCATCCCCACCCTGGTCTTCGCAAACCTGATGGAGATTCCCAGACAAGGCAGGTGTTGGAGGGACACTCCACGCCGGACCGTTTCTTGCAGAGAGCTTGGACTATGTAACATGATGCAGGCCATCTTCAGCCACCCAGGACCACGGCCCCAGGCTTCCACTTTAACCATCCTACAGGGTCTGGCTTTCCTTGGCCAGTACAGTAAGTTGCCCTGTACATGCCTTGGTAACTGTAGAGCATTTGCACATGTTGTGGTCCCAGCCATCTCAAAGGTCCTCTGCCCAGTCTGTCTGCTCAGGCCTGCAGAGTCCTCATCATGCCCTAATGTACCAAAGACTTTAGCATGGTACCTCCTCAAAGACTCAGGAATCCCTCTCCACCCAAGCAGCCTGGTTGTGAACCTGTCTCCTTGGGCTGGTTGTTTTGGGAGTGTCCCCTCAAAGGACTAACAGCGATGAGAAGCCCAGGGAGAGGTGTGGGATGCGTGTGCAGATCTGGGCACATAGCAGTCCAGATCTCCTTCCTGGCAGTACCAGATTATCTGCCCAGTGATAGGTACAAGGGCAGAGTATGACCATATCCCAAGCCACTCCTAGCTGCTGCAGTCAAGTGCAACGGCGCGTGGTTGGAGCACAGTAGTTGCGTTAATGAATATCACAACTACTCTCCGCCCTCTCAAGCAAGGGTCCCCCATGATGGGGAGAGCTGAGACACTGCTGAGATTTCACGTGCCCCGCTCCCCTGCTGCTCAGTGAGCAGGGTGCATCTCCAGCGGAGAAACCATCTCGGTGTAGCACCACTGGCAGGGCTGTCTTTGTTGCCGAGGCCACTGCTTTAGATCTTCTGGCTCCTTTGGGTATTCATGAAGGGGCTGATAAAGACGACGCTTTAGGATCATCCTCCAAGCATCATCCTTGGGAACAAAACAGGCTGTTGGGTCTCCTAAGCATGAGCTGGCTTTGCTTCTCTCCTCCCGTCAGAGTGAAGGCCCAGGTGGGTGAGCTGGGCAGAAGAAAGGTGATGGATAGTGATTTCAGGAAAACTGAAAACAACAATATCAAGAAAAGCAATTGAAGTTTGTGTGGTTGGCTGCTGAATTTTAAGAGAAATAGCTGCATTTTTCAAATATAGAGAAGTGACTAACTTCCTCTCCATCCTCTACCTGCATTAACTTAAGTGACAGCCACGTGCTTAAAGGTTACTTTGTAGGCAATGACTGTTCTGTAAAGGGCTACTCATCTCTAACAGAGACAGCTTTTCTTTTATTGAACATCAGCCAGAGTGGCTGAAACCTGACAAAAAATCCAGAATGATAGCTTTTTTTCTTTTTTTTTTTTTTTTTCTTTCCAGTGAGGGATAATAACCATCAAAATAAAAAAGCAATTGCCTCACTGCATGCACTGCTTTAAGCAATGGCTTTATGTAGCATGGAATACAGCTTAAGTAAATGCCCAATTAGAAGGGGTTTGAAGAAGACTTTTGGACCACCATATCTGATTCTCTCCTTTCCCCTACTCCCTTGTTACATCACCTTTATTTCTAGGCTCATCTTTATTGCACAGGAAGGAGATTTCAGTGCTCTAAGTCCCCTGTGTAGGGTTTAGATGATGAAGTTCTCCCCAGGACCATAAGAGCCGGGTGGAAAGTGGTGTTATGGTTTTGTGGGGTGGCTTTTCCCAAGCTGTGCAGACGTAGGAGTCACCCTGGGGTTGTTTCTCCCTTGTTATAATCTTAAGACATACTGGAATTTGCACAGCTCTCACAAAGGGAGCTTCTCACTACCAAAAAAAAAAAAAAGTAAGCGTAGCCTCTTCTACTGGGGAAGATGATTCTCCTTTGCCCCAAACTTGGGACGATAGGCTGGAAATCAAAGCTTTTGTGGGTTATAGTTGCTGATAGCTTCAGAGCAGACTTGATTCATGCGGTTTGACTGATTTGCAGTTTGTTTGTTTTTGTCCTATTTTAAATGAATGTTTTTAATTACTCAGGGACCATAGCCAGAAATACAACCCATACCTGAAATCCAGTTGAGAGGAGTAGGGTTGCAAATGGGGAGATCTCTGAGAGGAGAAGCCCGTGTTTACAGCATGGGGACCCTGCTCTCCACCTGAGATCCTCACTCGCATCCCTCTCCCAGCAGGCCAGCTGGGCCCTCACGCACGGGCAGAGATTGAGGTTTCCCATCTTTGTAGAGAAATACACTGCTGGGGTTATCCCCAGGCTCCCCTTGCCTGTGCACGACCCTAAACACAGTCACAGGAGGCTACTTGGTGGGTGTCCAGTTTGCTAATGGACTCATTAGACTTGCATCGTATGTTTAGGCTGTCCCTTGAGGAATGCACTTTGGCTGCCCTCAAGATCAGATTTGTTGTCCATACGCAGAACAAACAGCAAGGACCTCTTGGGCACAGCCCTCAATATCTGGGCATCCTTAGGGAGCTCTGGCCCATTTCCTGGTATTTACAGCATCCATATCTGAAGGATGACAGTGAAGTGAAGCACAGTAAGAGAAATTCTCTCAAATCCTCAACAAAGTTTCTCCAAGGTAGGATTTGTCCATATTTGTGAATGTCTGATGCTTACAGCTGCTCTGTGCAGAAAGAGAAGACCATGGTCTCAACAGCTTTCAACTCTATTTTTGTTGGCAACATTAAATTCAATTAAAGTTGCATTACTTTTTTTTTTTTTCCCAGAGTGCCGTTTGCTTCTCCCTCTCCTCTTTCACAAGCTGCATGGCATATGGGACAACCACAGTGTGCACGCTGAGGAAGCATGTCCAGTCCACAGTGTTACAGATTTCCACACAAATATGGAGACTATTAAGCAGACTTAAGTTATTAACTTAATAACTTAAGTTATTAAGTGCTGTTATTAATACACCGGAATGTGAAAGGAGAGGATTTATTTTTATACTGGAGCTTCACACATACGCTCCCGTCCTGACAGGATGAAAGATGAAAGTGGCTCTGTGATCATGGAGCGGGCAGGATGGTGGTGAATACCCCAATTGTTTTTCTTGCGCAGTTGGACACAAAGCAGATCTGAGATGGTTTCATTTCTCGCTGTGCTGCTTTTGGTCCCTGCCTGGTACATTGCTGGGCTGGAGCTAGTGACGTGGTGTTGTCCAAACACCAGCTGCTTGGAAAAAGTGACACCATGTGTTGGAGACCATCAAAACACTCAACAAACCCACCTGGAGAAACACAAGTTACCTAAGCACTTGTATGGCAAGGGAAGGATCAGCTTTGTCTTTCTTTCCAAATTTGGGCTGGATTAGCAAAAGTCAACCTCAGAGGGGCCGTGGTTGACATGGCACCAGGCTGATTGGGACCATGTCTGTGAGAAGAGCCTGGTGAGGTCAGCTTTTCTTTCCCAAGGGCATTTGATTGTGCTGGCAAGATAAAGCAGTAGAAATATCATTGGGAAGGGATTGGAAACCGCATGCAAAGGGTTTGTGCTAGGGCTTTCTAGCTCTCCCCCACCAAAAAAAGAGTGAAGCAGCTCCAGAAAAAGCTCTCAATTTCTGATGCAGGGAGATGAGCAATGGAAACAACTGGTTTGTGTACATACTGTAGATCACTTAATCCCTCCCCAGGGCAAAACTTTTTCTGTCTGCTCTCTCGCACTCTCCACTTCTCTGGGGAAGTTCAGCTACACTGCTTGCATTTCTCTGCTTGCTGAACTAAGCTGCTCTGCCCGCCCACTCCTGCCCTTGCCAGGGCTCCTGCTGGGGTTCCCCACAGGCCCTCTCCTGTGAAGATGCTCTCCCTGGCTGCTCCCTGACCCCTGCAACCTGCTTTTGACTGCAAAAGGACTTCCCAGGTGGTTATATCCATGCTTGCATATAATGTTTCTCTGCAGTGTGTGTCTGTCCCCATGCTTTCCTCCACCAGCCTCGCCACCAGCCTGGGCCAGGCCGCGATGGCCTTTCCCAGGAACAGAACCTGCACCCCGGGCTCTGCCCCCTGTCACCTGCCTGGCGTCCCTTTACATCTCTGCAAGCTATTAGTCCCTCCCTCCCTCTCAGAGGCTGGATTTCAGTCTTTCTAAGCAAAACTCTCTTTTCCTCCATGTTCGGCACTGTTTTGTGTTTGATGAAATACAGTTTCTCTCCTAAATGAAGCTACAGGCAGTTTATTAGCCTAGCTAATTAACCCATGATCAGCATTTCGTTCTCTGCTAATCACAGGCTGCTCACACCCTCAGTTCACAGAGTGCAGTCATGCTGTAGCACATGTATTTATAAAGGAAAAAAAAATAAAGTGTGTGCAACACACCATGAACTCTATTTACCGGGATAGTGCGAGTTCATTCAGGCACAGAGTGTGACCTATCTAGGGCAGGGGCACAGGGCCTCGGGCAGCTCCGAGGGGTGACAATGAGATCTGGAACCTGTCACCCCTTGAATATAGGTTCAGCTGCAGCCTGGGTCACTAATGGCTGGCTGTCACTGCCATTTAACAGCTGTTTTAGGAACCAGAGAGGTTAGAGATGAAGCAGACCCACTAAGCCCTGTAATCTACATCTCTGCCTAGGCAGAACTATTCCCCAGTGGGTAGTTTTTCCTAATGTTTCCAATATAGTTTTTATATCTCCGGCAGTGATCCTTCCACTCTGTCCTGCAATACATGAATCTACAGCAGATCTGGTAGATACAGAATATTCTGGAGACTGCACCTATAGGCTTTTGTCTGATAAATGTTCTCCTACTTATACAGCAGGTGCCATGGTCCCAACACCTGTCTCTTGCCCTTCCAGTTCTTTGAGGGTGGATGCTCAGTTCCCTGCTCTGGCCAAACAAAATGGATTCAGCTTTCTTAGCGTTCCCTTGTAAATCAGATTTCTGATCATTGCTGCTGCCCTCTGAACTGCCTCCAATTCGTCACTCTATTCCCGGTACTGCAGTATGTCGACCATGAAGAGACAATGTTTGAAAACATCCTCAACCCGGGCAGCGTTCTAATGAGACAGCGTATAAAAATATTGTTACATGGCAGGCTGAAGGCATTGTGCAGGGCTGTAATCATTTCCAAGATGGTAAAATCATTCTGCAAGGACAGCCTGTCTCCACTCTGATAAAATCAGGGCCAGAAAGGCAATCCGGCTTGGAGGAAGAAATTGCAGAGTTGTTTTTTTTTTCCTTCTCTTCTCTTCTCTTCTCTTCTCTTCTCTTCTCTTCTCTTCTCTTCTCTTCTCTTCTCTTCTCTTCTCTTCTCTTCTCTTCTCTTCTCTTCT
>VZSV01000026.1:2852605-2884155 GCA_013398735.1 Nothocercus julius | reverse complement strand
TCTTCTCTTCTCTTCTCTTCTCTTCTCTTCTCTTCTCTTCTCTTCTCTTCTCTTCTCTTCTCTTCTCTTCTCTTCTCTTCTCTTCTCTTCTCTCCCCAAAATTTACTTTTAAATAAAGGAGCTGTCATAAAGCGAGACCGATGTTGTGAAGATCAGGGGCAAGTAAAACCAATGTGATGGTGTTTTACTAAGAAGAAATGGGTTTGTTTGTCTTCTGCTTTCCTAACTGCTCAGCTCACCTGCTGCTGCTCTGTTTCGCACCCACACAGCTGATCTGCAGCACCCCTGAGTCACAGGGTGAAATGCACCATCTGGGTTGCTGGAAATGCCCAGGTGTCATCTCAGCCTGGCAGAGCTCTCCCCTTGCCCTTATGGACTCACAGCTGAAGTCACTTTGCCTCCCAGTGCAGCTGATATTGGGCTTCCCCCTCCCAGCTCTCTTGCTTTGTTGCAAAGCTGCTCTTGTGGTTCTGTTCTGCTCTCCAGCCCTGTACCTATGGGACTTGCTGTGTGTAAAAGGAGATGAAGAAAATGACACAGGTCAAGAAGGTGCCAGAAGAGCAAGGTGAGGAAGGTATTTTGAAGCCTGGGGTACTGCTAGAAGTGGGTCTATCTCAGTCTTCACCAATTTGCCCATTATTTGGGGTAGCTGGGTGTTAAGGGCTTTGCAAAGCACCCAATGTCCTCCCACCCCACATCCTCCCAGGCTGCTCCAACTCCATGAGCAGTACAGACTTTAATTCTCTTCTGCCCCAGTATCTTCCTTTCTCTTTTTCATTCCCATCTCATATGCTGGGGAAAGGTGTATTTAACTACTGGCTAATTAGATTCATAATGCATTTCTTGAAATAATGGCAATCTGGTTTAAGGAGGGGTTCTTTTCTATACACAGCCACTCTTTTTTTTTTTGTTTGTTTGTTTTTCCTCCTCTCTCCTGTGTCTTTTACTTTACTTTGTAAACACATATTGTGTAACATATATCATTTTTGCATTCAGGGGTTGCTCAGAACATCACCCTCACTTACCATCATGCGGGTTAATTTATGCAGTGGTAGGCCTCACTCTTTGGAATGGGACCAGAGTCCTGGTAATGTAAATCTTCTGATTTATGTCTCCCCCTAAGAATGAAATTTAGGGAGTCCCAAAGAGAGGAAAACTCGGGACAATTTTCACATAGTGCTGGGAAGGTCTCATGACAGGAAAGGCTAGGATGATTTGAGATTGATTAGCAAAGACCTTTCATCTCTTTGTAGCAAGAAGGCAAATTAAGTCTCAGGGCTGGTTTGTGAGAGGAAATTGCCTAGAAGAGCTCTGACAGAATAAGCTATTCCACAATAGCTCCCCATGTGGACGCTCAAGTCACTTTGTTCTGGGCTAATTAGTGTGCTTCCAAGCAGAGTGGAGTAATTATTCTGGCATGGAAATCTCTCCTCCCAGAAAGAGCCTCTACACAGAGGTAGCTATTTGAGAATGGCAAGAATGGGCCATCTTAAACCATTGCTACTCTTTGGATCTGCATTCCCATATTGGTTTGGAGAAGTATCATTTGTGAATAGGATGCAGAACTAGGGGATGAAGATAGCAGTGCAGATATATCTGGTTACCTAGGTGAGGTATGTTCAGGTGGACTCCCCCATGCATGTTAATGGGCCCAGAAGGGGTGGTGTTTCAGAAAATAATAAGATTGGTGCGTTTTGCATGTTTTAAGAGTAGTTTTTTTTTTTTTCTCCCCTCAGAATGTCTCACTCTCCTTAAAAGCATTTTTTTTTTTTTTTTCTCACCTGCTTAGCTACTGACTCATGGAAGAGCCTAGATTTAGTCTAAACGTTTCTCAGGCGACCGCCTGGTGTCTCACATGGTTTGTTCCTGGGTAATTCATATGTGAGTTCTTTCTATGAAAGATGAAGGCCTTATGTGAGATGAGAGCTCTGCTCAGAGATGAAATCCTTTACTCCATCTTGGAGTCAAAACACTGCACTGGCTCTAAGTTCTAAGAGCTGAGTGCTGACCATTCCCATGCTGCTTTCACCGGGCTCGCTGGAGGCTGTGTGGGCTTATGCCAAGGACCTGAGGTCAGATAGATCCTCTTGCTACCAACTGGCATCAGGAAGGTTCCTGGTCTTGGCCCTGCTGACAGTGGTCTGGTAGCAGGTAGGGCTGCTCATGGATCTGGGGACAGCCCAAGTCCCCATTAAAGGCCTACAAGATGCCAGTGGCCAGAGGACCTTAGGCTTGACACATAGGGTGAAGTGGTGGGTCTCCTATAGGTTGGTTGTTCTAGCTAGGACAGACAATTGAGGGCTGAGAAATGTTTTAGCCAAAAGATTGAAAACACAGGTGACACTTTCTCTCAGCAGAGATTATTGAAATCACTCCCAGGCAAAATTGCATCCTCCCAAACACAACTAACACCCAGGACTGACCTGCCTGAGCATCTGGCAACCCTTGCCCTAGTATTGTCCCTCTATTCTATTGTCTGGGTTGTTTCCACAACCCTTCTTGGCTGCCATTCCTTGCTCCATGACTTCTTCTCTGTGTGTGTGTGTGTGGTTTTTTTTTTTTTTTTTTTTTTTTTCCTCTTCCCTTCCCTTCCTGCCTTTCATCCCAGTCCTGTTCTCCCTTTTTACTTGTCAGGCTTTGACCATTCTGCTTTCACAGAAATCTCCCAGCCATGACCAATACAACAATTTGCCTTTTCTCTGTCTTTCCTTACAGAGCAGGTCTGTTTTTACACTTGTCTGGTTGCTCTTTGAATTGAGCCTGGCAAAATATTAGTGAGACAGGAGAAATCATGGAGTAGATCCTGGAGTCCACTCCAGGACACTGAAAATGTCTTATAAGAGTTTTTATAGGTTTAGTCCAGTCCAAAGCAATCTGTTACAGATTTCTCTTACTCAGAGCTGTTGAGAATCTCGGCCTCATTTCTTCTTCCTTATGCGTTGCTCTGGTGAAGGGAGGTAAGTTTTTCTACTCTGCTTTTCTAGAATTAAAAACCCTCCTTACTTGGTTATCCTTTCTCTAAGACTCGGTAGTGCGATTGTGTCTGATCATGTGGTGACTTGATATTCGGAGGAACAGAAAGAAGGATCAGGAGGACTGGATGGCCCAAATAGGACCCCTTTCAGAGAAAAAGTTCAAAACAACTTCATAAGCATTTTAGTGTCAGTTACCAGTGTTAGTCAGGGAGATTTTCCATGGATATAAACCCTGTGATGGTCTATAATTACACATGATCAGTCCACTCTGGAAAATTGATACTTACATGGTCCACTGGGTCCTGTGTCCCAGTGTCGCTGTCTAAATGCAGATCAGCCATTCCCTGTGGAATGGCTAAGCAATTGTTCCAGAGAAAAGCATTAAAAGAAAATGGCTGTGATTTTTCTTGATGATAACATCTCTCTCTTTAAACTCAGGAGCCCCTGATCTCTTGTTTGAGGTTTGCTTGCCTCTCCAAGTGGGGAAGAGGACCAAAAGAGCAGGAATAGCAAAAGGGAAGCAGGAAAATTTCCAGCTATCCTTAACAGTCTCCAAAGACCTGGAATGCAAGCTGCCTTTTCCCATGAGTCTGCTGAACTGGACAAAAGCAGATGCCCAGCAGAGCTGGGTAGGGACAGGGTCTGTTCTGTGACCTTGGCTGTGCTGCAGCTGATCTGGGAAGACACTTGAGCAGGAAGGGCACCTTGGGATGGGGCAGCACTTTGGAAGTGATGATCCCAAGGAGAGTTATGATAACAGGAAGTCTCTATGTCTTTCTAGAAGCTTTCTAAGACCTTGCTATCTGAGTAGGCAAGATGCCATATATTTAGCATGCTCCCAACCCTAGGCTCCTTTGAAACACTTCTGGGACCTGTGAGACATACAAGGAAGCTCCATGGCCTTCAAGAGAGACTTTGTGTGGGAAAGAAAGTGGCTGACCCAGGAAACTGTCTGGGAGAAGTTTTGTGTGATCACATTGTAAAGCCTATGAGAAAAATTAATGAGCCTCAGAAATGCCCAGATGTTTGCAAGTTTCCAGTGGTCATGGGTCTCTCAGGACTCTAGGGCTAGGATATGGAGAGGAGACTGGAAAAACAGCTAGGAAGGGGACAACTCTATCATTTACACCTAAAAACACCATCTCTCTTACAACAGCCTCCAGTATGAACCTGGCAACCCCAGCTGGGCAGAGGGCCAACTCTTGGGAGAAATGTGGTAAGTCTACAAGCTTGTGTCTCCAGGGAGCAGGATATGTGAGGAAGAGAAGCAGAAGGGAGTGATGAACAAAATGGGTGGAGGGAGAGAAAAGCATTGCAAGAATGACAGAGAACAGGATGGATGGAGAAGGGGAGCCACCAGCCCTTTTCTTGTGCAGACAAGAGCTGAGGAGCAGAAGTTACTGCTGCAGAGCGTGACAGGCCACCTCCTAAATATGCTGGTTCTTCTGACCTCAATTCTGGGGTCTCTCCCCTACCTTAGCCCTGCCTCTCTTCATCTGGAACAGGAGAGAAAATTGGGTTAATAGGGATGAAGGGCTAATGTTCATTAATAGCAGAGTTGGCCTTCACGAGTAGGTCCCTTCCATGGCCATGTTTCTGTAGAGACTGCTCAGGGCATGGATCAGGACTAGTTGTCTCCCTTGGCTGAGTTAGTCTCTCTGGGGCTCAGGCCCACATAGCCCAGGGAGCTCTGGGGAGTAACAGCCAGCAAAGGGAATGACCACGTCCAGCATAAAGGCAGCCCAAGCTTTGCCAGGAGGCTGTGAAGGAGCATGGAGAAGAGCATCATTTGGCACCAGCTCAGCCCTAACCTTGCCATGCTTGTCCCAAAGAGGTGGAAGAGAACATGTTCAGGGCAGCAATGTGGGACTTCTGTTGGAAAGCAAGGTTGGGACCCGGCTGTGGTGACTGCTGGAAGAGCTACAAGACATAAATGTAGTTTGGACAGAGTCTGTGGTGGAAGGTGTTGAATCACAAAATGGTTAAGGTTGGAAGGGACTTCTAGAGATCATCTAGTCCAATCCTGCTGTTCAAGCAGGGACACTTAGAGCATGTGACACAGGGTTGTATCCAGGTGGGTTTTGAAGATCTCCAGAGAAGGAGACTCCACCACCTCTCTGGGCAGCCTTTTCCAGTGCTCTGTCACCCTCACAGTCAAGAAGTTCTTCCTCACATGGAGGTGGAACTTCCTGTGTTTCAGCTTGCACCCATTACCCCTTGTCCTATCACTGGCCACCACCGAGAAGAGTTTGGCCCCTTCTTCCCTACATTCACCCCTAAGATACTTGTACATGTTGATCAGATCTCCTTTCAATCTTCTCTAGGCTAAACAGGCCCAGCTTGCTTAGTCTTTCCTAATGCAATAGATGCTCCAGTCCCTTAATCATCTTTGTGCTGAATGCACATGCTGGGAGAAGCTGGACCTGTCTCCCTTGCTTCACTGTTGGTGAACTAGGCTCTCTTCAGGGACACAGAGCTTAAGATGTCTCTGCAAAGCTTTGTAGTAGAATTGCTCCAGGGACACTGCCCCTTCTCGCTCTGTGTTCTGGCAGCATCTATAACCTCCCTCCGGTTGTCCACCCCCTTGTCGGCAGAGCTCTGCAGTGCTGGAGCTCCCCATCATCTCCCCTCAGAACTTGGCAAATCTCAGGTTCTTTGGAAAACCTGCTTCTGTGGATTAACCTCCCAGACAACTTCCACAGCTCTGTATCTTCCTCTTGAGCTGACCCCTCACTCCATCTAAGACTTTTTTTTCTGCTCTTCAATTGTATTTCATCTGTCAAATCTGGAGAGGTGAGGCTCTGCTGTGTGGAAACTGCAGGTCTAGCTGGTTTCTGCCTCTTTATCTAAGCTTCTCCTGCTTTGCAGGGCACAAAGGCAAATATTGACAAGCTCAAAGAAGAGACAGAGCAGGTAAATAGCTAGATATGTTTTCTAATGAGGGGCTGTAGTGAGGGAGATGAAGATATCTGAGGAGAAAATTGTCTGTTTTCACCTATTTCTACACACTGGCCTCTCACCTAGACCATAAATAGACCTAAAATACAGGTGCACAAGTTGGTTACCCTGCATTAGCCTTTCCACAGCAACTGATCTTTCCCTGCATGGGGACACTGCAGGTAGTATTTTTTTCTCTACATAGGAAGGCCAAACCACCTTGCATTTACTGCACTGGCCACACTCCAAACATATTTAAAAAAAAAAAATCAAAAAAAAAAAAATCAAAAACCAAAAACAATTAAGTCCCACCTTAGCTGACTGCTCTGTAACTTGGCAGTGCAGCCCTGCCCACAGCCTCCCCTGCTCAGTGTTATCCCATTTCCTAATTCAGCCTTGCCTTAATTACATTTGTAAAGATTTCTGCCCTGGGCTGGGCTGCTGGCCACAGCTGCCCTTGCTCTTTGAGCCCATGGACTTGCTCCCCTCTCTGGTTCAATCTCCACATTGGAATTGATCCTCCTTGATCCCCTCACTGTAATGTGATGCAGGGGAGTGTGTCCAGTGAGTAGCTCTCCCTGGTTCAACCATCTCTCAAATGCACTTACAGAGGGCTGTTAACTTGCTGCTCAACATGAACCAATGCTATCTGCTCTTATGAACCAGTAGTATCTCTGTGTGAGGAAGCAAGACATGAAAGTCCCTCCTCTTGTGCCAGCTTAAAGTATGGGCTGCTGTGTTTCTGGGAGTAATCAGACTTCCCCACCTTCCTCTCACTGGGGGCAGGAGGGTTAGTTGGTGTTTGCAAAGCACTTTGAAGAAGAGAGAAACACTTTGGGTACCAGAGCTTCTGCTCCTTTAACTGCTTTCTGTTGAGTGAGAGGATAGTAATTCTGGAATGCCTTACTCCTGTATTTCCCAGGTTGTTGGGTAATACCAGTCCTGAGCAGGAAGCACCATTATTATTGCTGTGGGAAATGGCGAAACTGGGGTATGGAGCACAGGAGAGCTGTTGTCCAATGTCCTGTGGCTTCCAGTCACAGCTGGGATTGGGAGGCATGAGTCTTATCAATGTGTCTTGGTACTCTCTGCCTAAGGGATATGTGGACTTAAAGATGTTTGTGTTTAGGAAGCATGTATTGATTTACAATGGTGCCAAAGGCACAAAATTCACTCTTGTAATGAAGTTCAAGATTTGAGATCTGAAACCCCCCAAACACTGCTATCAATGCATAGATCTTCAGCTAGTGCCCCTGCAAAACCCTCTAACCTTAACTTCTACCAAACCCCATTGTGCCCCTGTATCTTTGGCACGCTCAGAGGCAGCAGCAGAAACAGGCTGCTGAGCTGAAGGGGGAATTTGTATGCTTGCTCAGGGGGAGATGAGCAGATGGTGGGAGGGACCATGTTGTTGGAGAAATTGGCCTGGGGAAATCTAAGAGCCTTGCTCACGGAGGCCAAGAGGCAGCAGGGAGGGTAGAGAAGGAAGAGACACAGGATGCACTCGGCGCAGCGACAGTAGCAGCCTGGCCCATGGTTCTCCCTTCTTTGCCCTGACAGCTTGACAACCTTACAGGAAAAATGAAGTCAGTGAAGGGAGAAATGCTATCGGGAGCCCCGTGCTAAGAGGGCAGACAGGCCAGATTGGAGGAAAATGAGAAGCTGTCCAGACTAATGCAGTCATTTATCACATAATCGTGCTCAACAGTTGTGCAAGGAGCCTGGTGCTTGGCACTAGGTGGGAGCTCTTTGGCCCCTGGCACCCTGCTCCAGTTGCTGTGGGTGGTTCCTCCAGGATTCTCCAGTGCCTTGTCATGCTTGTTGTACCTGCCTAGTTTTGTTCTCCCCGTTATCCTCTGCATGCTTCCTTCTTCCTCAGAGTCAGGCTTTGGAGGTCCTTGCTGTGCGACTTGTGTTGCTTCAGTGTGGACCCTTTTTCAGAAAAGATGGCATCTTGCCGGGTCGTTGCTTGTGGTGAGACATTTCATCACTGGGCCACTGCGGCTCCATGCTCTGCTAGCTGCTAGCCTGGGACTTGGATTTACTGCTTCCTCGTACCCGCTCATAAAAAGACGCATTGCTTGAAAAGCCACTGCAAAAAGGGGTCAGTGTTAAAGTGTTACCAAAAGGAAGCAGCAAGGGAATTTCAGTCCCTGCTCATGTTGCATCTTAGAGTTTGCTGCGTGTTTGGGCCATATGTGATCTGCACCCCCAGGGAAATGTACAGACATCAAAGGGTGACTTCTGGCAAAGATGAGCTCATTTGCCTCAGCTCGACATTTCTTGCTGGGCAGGGGGGTGGGATTTCCATGCCCACCCATCAGCTCTTTCCAGGCCAGGGCTGGGAGTGTCGGAGGGCAGGGAACCCCACTGTCTGCAGCTGCTTTCACTTGAGAAGATTTGTCTGTTCCTTCTGTTGAGCTTGAAATTGGAAGGAGACCTACAGTGTCCTTAGGTGCACAAATGCCCCTGTACTGCTAACATGGCTGGCACTAGCACCATTCAGTACTGCACAGCAGTGTCTCACTCTGGGGATGGGTTATAAGATCAGCTAAACATTTGCATGTGTGGTTTTTTTTTGTTTGTTTTTTTTTTTTTTTTTTTTTTTTTTTTTTTTTTTTTTTTTTTTTTTTTCTTCAGTGCAAGGTTATGGGATCTGGATGTGCCACGGAGACACCTATTCTGCATCTTGCTTCTGTAGCCTATATGAATGAGCTTTGGGATTAAAATCATCTGCTGGATCTTCAGGAAAGCCGTGATGTGCCAAACCATACAGCTAATTTGCACAGGTCCTGTCACAAGTGAGCACTTAGCTGTGTAATTACTAAAGCTGGCCACAGGATGACAAATCCTACTTCACCATGGCTTTCAGATTTTGATGTTTGTTTCCTTTCCATGGAAAATGAAATCTTCAGGTGCAACCTTCGAGACAAGGGCTGGGCTGCTGTGCCCAGCACTGGCTCTGGACTAGGGAGCATGGATTAAAATTCTTGCTTTGCACAAATTATTTCCCATTCCAGGACACTTCATTTCATACACACTCATGTTTCCATAATGCTCCATTTGCAGAGTGTCTCTCTTGAGTCTGATCACCCATCCTCAATTTGAAAAACAGTTTACTTCTGAGAAACATTTTGGCTTGGACAAATTTTTCAGCAGTCTTGTAGCCAGGTCCAGGGGTTATTCCCCTCGGGCAAATATCCATGCAGGCCTCTCTGTATATCCAGCTCCTTCCATGCACTTCCAAGAGACCCCCCCCCACCTCGGTGCATCTTCACTGCCTACTTTGGAAGCCAAATCTGTCCTTCTCTGCAAGTGCTCTGTTTTCTCTCTTGCCATCACTGCACCCCAAATTCAGGCAGGAGCAGGATGAGGTGCCTCAGCCCTCCTGCGGCTGCTGAAATCCTCCTCGGACAGAGTTCAGCCAGCTCCAGCCCTTGCACTTTCTATCCATAGAGCCATATGCCACCCAGCTAGTCTCAGACCTTCCTTCCCTCTTTTGCAGAAGGAGAGTTGTCAGGTAGAGGACAAATTACTTATAATCCCATCAGTATTTCTGCTTTGCTTTCTCTGCTGAAACCAGGTAATTCTAGGAGGAACACAGCCCCTTTATAGCTGAGGACCGAATACGAACGGTGCTGCTGGAGTCCCTCAGGACTTCCCCGTTCTGGCAGTCTGCTAAGACAGTATTGGTTCAGGGCCAAGGAAAGTGGGAGATTTTGCCAGCATGCACCCTCTTCTGCAGCTCTATTAGACTCATTATCAACAACAGCCACCTGTTTTCAGGCTTAGCCATAGAGAAGCAATCTTCTGACTGCTGTGTCCTCTAGGAATATGGAGTATTAATTATTATTAAAGGCTCCCTGTGACTTTTACTATTAGCAATAGTAATTAATTGGATTATTACTATCTCTTCTATTGGATAAGCTTGGGGGTAGCACATAGTAAAGTAACAGCCATTGCTTTCAGTACAGAACAGGGACAAGCAGGAACCCACTCCTGAGTGGGTGGATGTTATTTGGGTAATGTAAAGTGGCAAGAGAGAAGAGTTCCGGAGGACTTGCGCAATATGGGACAGAGCATGTGAATAGCAATGCCAGCTCCAGATCACTGGGCAGTGAAAAAAAGCACCTACTGTGACCTAGAGAGGAGCTCTAGAGAGGAGGAGAGTGAGGTTAGGGTCTTATTTCTCTACTGGTGCTGTGAATGGAAGAGTTTGTGAGACCCTCTGCTTTTCCCAAAGAAAGTCTCACTGATGGTGATCTGAAGGCAAGGTGAGAGACCTGAGGTACGTGAAGGGAAGTGGTCCTGGCCTTAGTACAGGCCATTGGTAGCAGCTGCAGTTCCCTATCTCTGTGTCTGAAGTATGAAGACCCAGCTGTGCCCTTCTGGAATCCCTTGAGCAATGGCAAAAAAACTCCCTGAAACGTGGCCAAGCACCTCAGGGATCTGCTGCAAGAAGTAGGGGTGTTCAGGTGGTCTTAATCCCCATCACTGAATTCTTCCAGCTTACCGAAGAGGGGGAGTTCAGGGGCAAAAACTTCTCTGTGCTCTTTCCTTTTCTACTTTTATTAAAGAGAAAAGCGAAGGGTCTCACAGCAAGGGATTTTTCAGTGGATCACCTCCTAGAAACCATGGCCCTAGATTCCTTAACTAGTTCTCTCCGAGACTAGGAATTCTGGCAGCAGAGTCTCCCTGCACGGCACGCGAGTGTCTTTGCCCCCAGATCTTGGTCTGATCATGCTTGGTCGGCTGTCCCATGCAGAGATCACAGCGATTTCTCCTTGCCTTGAGCTCCGGACAAACCAGCTGTCTTCACGGTGAGCAAGACCCTTCCTGAAACAGATAGCACAGCAGCAATTCACTAAAAATATCTCTGAAGAAAGGAAAGAAAGCAAAATCACACGTGCGTGTGTGTGTGCATGTGTGTTTGTGTGTCCACAAACCCATTTGCTGTTTAGGTGTCAGAAATAAATTTTACCACTGGAGTCTGCAGCATCTGATTAGTGAATTATTCAGTTTGGAGACTGCCTTCACCGTGACCTCATTAGTAACCCCGAAGTGAGTGGGACGCATTAGACTAACCACCAAGCTGTCACTGAGGAGCAGAACTGGGGCATTAAAATGGATTAAAGTGCTTTACCAAGAAGTGAAGCACAACTCAAAAAAAAAAAAAAAAAGACAAAAAGAGAGAGAGAGAAGGAGTAGAAAAGAAAGGCCAATAAAATAAATAAATTAACCATTCTGTTAAGCTGGCAGCCTAAGGATAAACAGGCAGACAGAGGGGAACAGGGGCTGGAGTGTGCTGGCAAAGCACAAGCCTTCTCTACAAAGCAGAGATAAGTTTGAGGATAGGAAGAGGCTTTTGAAGGGCTACAGAGCCAAAGCAAGGGCAACAGCATCTGTGTCCCGCTGCCAAGGAAGCACAGGGTCTTTGCGGTGAAACCAGCTCTTAGGGTCTCAGCCAAATCTCTCTGGCTGCCCAGAGAGGGACCCCTTTTTTTTCACCCCACTTAGGCTGATACTCTCCAATTGCCCTCTCTGTGCCAGAGCAGGTGCTTGGGCAGACCTAAGGAAGGTTTGCAGAGGACACCTGCAAAGGGCTGGGAAAGGGGTAAATGGGGATGGGAGGGATGCAGGGAACTGGAGGCCCTCATTTCTGACTCCTCGTTCTCAGTGGCTGGGGCTTCTGCTGCTCTTTGCAATGGACTAGGATACCCAGGTTTAGCAGCAGAAAGAAGCAGTTCTTAAACAAAGGTGGAAAGGGGAGCAGCCTGTCTGATTCATGTTGCTCTTATGTGTATATTTATTTTCCAAGTCCCCTTTGCAATTCAGGGGGAGATGGTAGTCTTGTTTCAGTTTCCTGAGCTGGGGCTCCAGGTTCCACTCCAACCTCTTAATTTCTCATGAATGCTTTTTGCTGTCCTCACATGGATCAGATATCTAAATATTGGTCCTCGTGCTGGCTTTCAACTCCTCTATGTGAAATATCACTGGCTGGATATAGGAGTGTAGTGGGGATGTGCAAATGACTTCCAAATCCACCTTGAGTGGGAGTTACTGCTGAAATGGTGAGGAAGATGTGGCCCATAGTGATCATGCAAAGATCACTGTGATTCCCACTTCAAGAGGGGATGCTAGGCAGAGAGCCAGGAAAGGTGAGATACCCCATTTTATCTCTTCCTGACAAACATACTGAACGGAAAGGGGGATGGGTCTGTATCATGCTCCCTCAGGGTCAGCCATTCCTCTTTCCTGGGGGGAGGCACTGGTTGATGAGAACAGCTTTCATCAGGGGATGGGCCTGGTGACTGATGCGGTCACATTTGTTTGCTCAGCAGCAATTGCAAATAATGGACTCTAAAAGGCTTTGTGGTTCATTGATGGCCATGCTCATAACCACACACTCTTCATCCTGTTCTAGGGAAGAAATGCAGAGCTTGCCCTCAAACTTCTTAGGTCTTGTGTCCTGCCTTCAACATGATGTATGAGCTTAGTCCCTTCCTTGCATGCACAAGAAGCCCCATCTGAGAGGGATGCTGTGATATGGTCAAGAGTGGTGACCAGATCCTCAGAGTTTCACTCAATGGTCTGTTCATTCCTTTCACCAGTGCAGCTGCTGGAAGTCTGTACATATGCTCAAGACATTGAACTCAGATGTTTACAGGCTCTTTATGTGGCAGTGCCTGGGGAGTACACTTACATCTTCCTCTTCCTTAGTGACAGTCCTGGGACCACCTCATTGCCAACTCACATCTGGGTCCCTCTTCAAGGAAAGATATACTGGAATTGCTCCATGTCTTGTGGTTCTCAGAGGAATGATGATCTCCCATATTTCTTTGGTTGCTATCCTCATAGTTTCATCTGTTCAGCTTGGGCCCACCCCTAAACAGGAGAGATCTTGTTAAATATCTTCTCCATGCTTCCTAATACTAGTCCTCTAATATCCTTTTACTTCCAGCTTCTCCAAGGCTGGGAATACTTCCAGTGTCTGAGCACTGGGTCGTTTGGACTCCCCAGTATAATTTTAATTCTATTCAAAACTAAATTTGCTACCAGGGTCTCTCTTTCCTGGCTGGTGCCTAAAACTGTTGATCAAATCCTAGGTGCCAAATATGGGAAAGCGTAAAGATAACCCCTTATCAAGGGTGAGAGCTATCCCCCTTGATCCCCCTTGAGTAACGCGTAAGAGAGGCAACTGCGGGGACTGTGTATGCACAGGGATGGAAACCTGATGGGGTTATGGTTTCGCAGAAAAACGAAAAACACACAAAAAAAAAAAAGCAAAAAGGAAGCGAATGGGAATCTTGGAAGGCTGGGACTATCCAGAGCAGGACTGTGTTGGCTGACCCTTCAGATAACACTGAATAGCTCTATGCCTTCTGATGTGACAGGTAGATGGGTTAAGACATTCCCCAGGTGTGCCCCTTCTGAATCCTTCATGGGTAGTCTGGCCTCTTACTAGAGGCTGTCAAAGGAATGAGAAGGCATAAAGAGGGTCAGACACAGCTATCTGAGTTTTATTAGGCTTAATCTTTCCCATTTTATTGTACCTCAATGCAAAAAAAAAAAAATCTTAATTTAATCAATTTCAAGCACCCAGGGCAAAGGAGCCACTCAATAGAGAGAGGCTGAGAAGGGAGCAGCTCAGGCTGCTGGTTCCCCAGGTCTTTCCTGAGTTCTCCCACCCCCTCCCACCAGGCAAGTATGGGAATTTGTTCATTTAATGCTGCTTAATAATATATACTTATGCACACTGTAGACCAGGCTTTTTGCATTGTCAAGTCATGTGCATTGACATGGAAGCTTTACTTTCCCTTGCGTTACTGCTGGTGTCGTCTTCAAGCAATTGCCTAATGATGACTTGATGAACTGAAGGAAAAGATGCAGGAGAACTGAAAAATGTCAGGGAGACCCAGAGCAGGGATGTCTGTCACCGTTCTGGGAATCGCTGCATTGTGTTAACCAAGCATCTGGCGGGGACGTGCATGGTAGTGTACCTTCCTCCTCCAATTAGGGAGAAATATCATCATTTAAATTAGCCACACTGTTTTTGTTTTGAAGGCCAGTCAAATTTCTCTCCAAATGGGATCTGATTTCTAGTACAGTTCTCCTCTGTGTGAGATTCTCATTGTCCGTGAATTCTCTCTTGCTTTAAAATAAGCTGTTTAACGGAGAATAACCTCCCTACCAGCCAAACAAGACATTTCTTGCATTTTTTTTTTCCTTTCCTCACTAGCCTCCTTTGGCGTGCTCTGCTGCCATGAGCACATAGGGTCTGTGGGGCCTTTCCCATGAGCAGCACTCTTTGCTTGACAGCTCCCCACAGGGTTTTGTGTCCCGTGACCTCTTCCAGGATGTGGAGGCTTGCAGTATGTTTTTTAAGGATGGAAGACCAACAAATACACCTGCTCCTCTCTCTTGTGTATTAGTTCTCTTCTTCCACCTTGTGCTTTCTGTAGGAGCTGTTTGCAACCCGGATTTTCAGTGATGAGCAGTTCTATACATCGTGACTCCTCACAAGACTTCTCCCAGCCCTCATTACTGGCTTATCTCTTTGGCAAAGTCCTTCCAGTGCTCTGGATCTGCTGTGCCTCCTCTGCACACAACATGCACCATCACGTCTCCTTGTCCAGCAACCATATCATTGCTCAAACGTCCTGTGCGCCCATTCATAGACCTATGCAGAACTTCCCATGGAGCAGGATGCAAACACAGGCACAGGAGCATCTCTCAGGCCAGTCATGTGCACCATCCTCTCATCTCCTTGGCACTAAATTACCTGTAATGAATCTTGGTCATCAGTGTGGAAGGATTGTCTACTGTGCTAGAGCAGGACCTTCCTTACCACTAAAGAGAGATGAGCACTTTGCAAAGGACCAGTATGGAAAGTCAAAGCAGGACATTTGCCTGATCCCATGTTGCCTAAGTCACAGTCTAGTGCTTTTTAGCATTCTCCTGCTGGTGGGTCCCTCGCAGTCTGCGAACAGCAGCTGGCTTTGCCCATTGTCCCTGGCCCAGAGCATCCTTTTTCCAGCTCCTCACCATCCAAATGAGGCATAAATCGCTGCCTGTTTCATAAAGCAAGGCTGGAGTTTTCTCTTGGCCATTTGCTAAACAGCTGGAGTTCTCCCTGTATCCAAGGAAACCCGTCTTAACCATACTGCTTGCAGAGAAGCTTCAATCCACCAAGTTTCTCCTGGCTTTTCTTGGTGCTCCAGAGAAGCAGGGTCCCACTGTCCTAGCAGAGAGTGCAGAGCAAAGGTCTTTGACCCTGACTTGGCATCCAGACCCCTCAGTTTGCCCTAAACCTTGCTAAGTTCATGCTCTTGGGTTAAAACTTTGGAAAGTCTGCAAGTGAAGACTCATCTGCCTTTTTTTTTTTTTTTTTTTTTTTCCCTCCCAGCTTCTTGTGCTCCACCTGCTTTGGGAATTGAGCCTGTGTAAAACAAAACTGCAAAAGCCTTGATTTCCCCCATTTTGTTGCTACTTAGCCGCAGTTTGATAAAAATTATTCCGGTTTCCCCAATAAACCTGCTAGACACAGCTCTTCAGGGGCTCACTAACAAGCCAGAGGATTTGTTTTAGTGAAAACCACCTGAATTTGGGACTTTGCTCTGTCTCTCCAAGGTCCAGAGCTGAACATTCAGCCCAGAGCAATTTGGCATGGGGAAATGTGGGGAGGGGGCTGCTACTCCTGGCAAGAGTGAGAGTTGGTGGGAAGGAGTTGGAATGCTCCATGCACATGCTGGCTCTTCCAGTCCCATGCTTCTGCCATCACCCCTCTGCTGGACCCTGCAGCTCTTTCTGGGCTCTCCTGGCTCTTGGAGACATCCCCACCGGCCCCATCCTCCCATTTCACTGCATGGAGGAAGGACCTCGCTTCCCACTCTACTCTGACCTCCTCCAGCACAAAACACCTTCCTGGAGGATCTCTTCACCTCACACTGCTCCACAGCGGTGTGTGGTAAAACCTGGAGACTTTTTTTCTGCTTCTCTCTCTATGTTTTTTCCTTTCGTCCTTCCTTTTGCCTACTCTGGACTTCTCCAGTGGGTGGAGTGCTGGGTAAGCACCCACCTCAGAGATGCTCCAGGTTTCTGGCTGGAGTAGGTAGCTGGGCACATCAGGAGAGTTGTCGCCCTTGGAAGCAATTCTACCTTTAATTTTACCCCTGATTAAAGCTGATACCATCCAGCTGGAGCAGGCAGGGGTGTTGTAAGACCAGGGTGTATGCAAAAGTAGGATGGAGAGATGGAAAATTGTGGCTTAGGCAACAACTGCAGCTACAGCAGGGATCTTCCACCTCTTTCTGAAAGTAGAAAGACCGAAAGCACCAGGAAAGCACTAAGAGCAGGAAATGCTCTCAGGTTTCCCTGGACACTTTCTCTTCCACTGGCCCACGTTCTTTCTCTTGGTTGTCAGCAGCTCCCTGTCCTGCCCAGCCGCTCTTCCAGCCCTGACTTTCCCCAGCCCCAGCTCTTTCTCCACGGAGGCAGCACGCACCTTGCCTGCTGAATGTCTGTGCCAGGCACTGAGTTAAGCAGAGGGAATAAGCACAGGGAAGGAGAGTTTCACGTAGTGGCCAGGGGACAGAAAGGCCGGAGGCCATGCCAGGTTTGGCCAGGCTCTGGGAGCATCTTGCTGAGGCTTCAAACATGGATGAGCAAGGAGAAAAGAGCATCTGTTCCCTCCCTGTCCCTGGCCAGCGTGGCCACCCCTGGCTCCAACGCGCCTCCAGGCTGGAACCCATTGCCCTGGTGCCACTGGGCACAGCTGTGCCATTCTGTTCGGATCTGGCATCGTGTCTCTCTCTGCCAGCAGGTCCCTCTGAGCCTGCCAGCAGATGGAAGAGCATCTCCAGGAGCTCAGATGGTGCTCTGGGAGCAGGAGGCTCCTTCCTCTCCCCCTGCCAGGGCCATCGCCTGTGGTGCCGTAATGGCTGGGCTGTGCTAAAAGCCTCCGCTCCTCTCGCTGGAGCGCGGCCGGGTGCTTCACCGGAGCTGCTGAGTTAATGCAGCAGCAGCTGCAGAGCGGAGATGCTGGGGGGAACACGCATACTCTCCCTAGGTTCTTCTTGCTTGGGTGGAGGTTAAACTTCTACCTTGGCCTTGTACGAGCCAGGCTTTAACACAAAGCGCTCTGTGTGTGAGCAAGCGGCGCTTCCCGCTCTCCAATGAAGCGTTTCCTTCTCTGTCCCTAAGGTGGCAGTGCAAATCCCCAGCCCAGCAGCCACATTCTCCCACAAGCGGGATTTAAGCTCTGAATGCTCCGGGATGTCCTCTCTCCTGGCCCAGCACCCTGTGCGTTGTGTCTGGCTCTCCGTCCGTGCCCTCCTGCAGCCCAGCGCTGCTGGGCAGTGATGCAGGTGGAAATAGCGCAGGAAACACGGGGCTGCTTCAAGGCCGGCACACAGGGCGAGGAGGGAAACCGAGCTCTCCCCCAGCAGGTCTCTGGGTGGGCCAAGCAGAGAAAATCCCTAACGTTTAATGGCACCCAGGTGGTAATGTTAAATACTACCTGACCCAGGTTCTGCAGTCCAGTGATGGTGTCAATAGGAAGGGGAGATCATGGAGGGATAGGGGAGACTGGAAAACCTCAACTTTCAGCTGAGAAAGAGAGAAATTTAAAAGTTTCTTGCCTTCTATTGGTGAGGGGAAGTTTTAAAGGGTAATAGGAGAGTGTCAGAAAGCCCCGGGAGGCAGAAAAAGGGCACCAAATCCTTTGGGTTTAATACAGCAGCTTGCAGGCCAGACTTGGTGTATTTTCACACGGGGTTTCAGTTCCAGTGGTTCTGACCCTCGAACATGACCTATGTGACACAGCATGACCTACATGCAGTATAGTTTGGTCCATGGCCAGCCAAGGCACATGTGTCCTACCAGGAGGTAGCCACATCCAGTGCTGAGGCCGGCCGGCCTCCCTCCTCTGCTACCAGGGAGTCCCACTGCCACCCCAAGTCTCCAGAGACTGCTGGGGTCCCCCCACTTTCCAGTAAAAAAACCCTAGACAGCCTCTTCAACCAGAGCTGGTGTGCAGGTCCATGCAGTCGCCTGCTCATGGCGGGATTCTCTGGGCTTCCAGGGCATGGTGACCAAAAGAGGTTAACTACGATCCAGTTGGCAAAAATACCCTGTAATTTCCTCTCTCTCTGATCACAGAGTGCCCCCTTAGGAGTGCCAGACAGCCCTGGGCAGCAGGCACAGATTTGGATTTACTTCTGTTGTTCAGACCAAACAGCTGCTAAGGGCGTCAGTTATACAGACATGATGATGTTGTCACTTTATGTATCATTTTTATTTCATTGCTCTCCAACGTTTGTAATACCCCGGAGCTCAGAAGCTTAAATAACAGCTCTCCCCATATTGATTTTATCCTTCGCCATTTGGCACTCATTCATTCTTTTCCCTTTGAGTTCCTAATAACCAGGATTTTAACGGAGCATCGTCCCTTTGCCTCCCTCTCTGTGCTTGAGCAGTGGCCACAGCCAAGCAGAGGTGGCAAGGGAAGCGACGGAGCAGTGGACGCAGGCAAGTAATTTCCTCCAGGTCCTTGGAAGACTGGGGTGGTGCACTTCTGCAGTGCCTCTTTGGTTCTTAACAACAACAATAGCAATTTTATTTCTCACTGAGTTATACTAACTCTGATGCATGTTGCATTTAGAGTCATCAGGGCCCTCTCCAGCAGACTTTGGGGATGGATCAAACAACCAGATGGTGCTGAGGGAATTACTTCAGAGCAAAATACACCTCTTCTTCCCAATGCAAACTGCCTGTGACGGGACCATGCGGTTTGCATGTCTAGTGGCTGGATGGAGTCGTTTTGACTGCTCAGCCTGGGGTTCTGGTGTCTGAGCTCTGGGGGTTGGACATCTGGCCATACAATACCTTGGCTTCCTCTGTCTAAGCAGTGCATCCCCCTGGCAGCTCCTATAGCAAGGCTGTAGCAGACCCGCTGGGGCCTCTCTGCACAGCCTGCGCCATCCTCTGGGGTGGCCCAGAGCCCCTGAGCTCTCCAGGACCAGGAGGGGCCCTGGCTGTCCATGGAAGCCTGAGGATGCTGTGGAATCCTGTGGTGGGGTGGAAAGGAGCCCTTGTAACTCCTGACTTGTGCTTTGGTTTTCTGGGCAACAAATTGTGATACATAAAAAAAAAAAATCAAAAACAGACAATAAATGGTATTGTGGGGTGCACAACACAGCATGTTTGGGCAAAGCTTTTGCAATTATCTGCTGCAGCAGCTCCAGGGCAGGAGGAAGAAGGAAAGGAGCAGGGAGAGGAGAGAGACAAATAGAAAGAGGCAGGGAGAGAAGTGCTGGAAGAAAAGGGAGCAGCAGGGAGAAAAGCAGGGAGCTGAGGGAACGACGCCGACCAGGCAGCAGGGCAGGAGCTCGTGCCCAGAGATGAATGGCAGCAGGACGGGTCCAACCGGGCTCTTGCTCTTGGTCTTAAAAGTCCATAGAGAAGACAAAGCAATGGAACATAAACCAAAAGCCATATCAGCCTCTTGTAGTGCTTGAGGTAATACAAACAGCAGCAGGAGAGCCAGTAGTTGTTCAACCCCATCCTCACTGTCGGGAAAGGGAGAGACACAGCTACTGTGGAGGCCACTGAAATGGTATAGGCTTGTGAGCAGGGGCTATGAGAGAAGGAAGGTCCCTCCTCAGCAGTTCTGTCTTGGTTGTAGAAATTCTGCACATGAGCAGCCTGCAGAGATGGCTGCTGGACGACCTCTGTCTTGACAGAAAGCAGAAGTCTCTGTGTTCAGATTATCCTTGTTACAGCACGCTGGAAAAAAATGTCATTTTAGTTATTTCTGACTATCTCAGCTGTAAGGGCCATCCCTGGATTTCAGATGTTTTGAATGTTCTGTGTGTTTGCAAAAATAAAGTGATCTTTTAATAATTAATCAAAATCATTAGTCACTTTTATTTGTTTTGTTTAGCTCCACATTAGTCTCTCTTATTTATTTTATTCAGAACCGCATCGCAAGTGTTTTGTTGGTATCTTTTCACAGTGGAAGTTCCTCACTAGAGGAAAAGACGCCTCAGCGTTTGAGGTTTTGAACCAACTAAGACTTTTCTGGAAGTTCAGCAGTTGGCAGCTGGGCATCTTAGACTGGCTGATGTCTGTCTGCATCCCTCCCTGGGAAGCATCCAGAGCCTGTCCCCAGATGGGCCCAGCTCCCCTGTAAGAGCAGGCCTGGCAGCACTCTGGTTAATGCTGCTGCATCATCAGCTGTTGAGCATTTGGTTATCACAACCCACAGCCTTATCTGGCAACAAGACACCATGCTGAGCCAGTGGAGAGGAAAATGGAAGGATGGGCTCTTGGGACCCTATCCTATTGAAAAGGTGGGTTGTTTTTCACATTAGCTGATGCTCCTGTATGGCTTCCAGCACTAGCCCAAGTGTAGAATTTTGGTGCAAGCCAGCTCAGATATGCTGTAGGTATATATCATGGTGGGCACGTCTCCTCCCTCTGTAGGGAAGGGGAGAGTGTCCTTTCAGTCTGGTCCATCTAGCAGTGTGCCCTACACCATCACCACGCTGTGCTGTCAGCGAGCACAGCGACCAGGAGTTCAACCTGCTGGTGTCTGGCACTGCTACCAAAATGATATTTTCATGTGCTGATGTTGTCTGACATGAGATGCTATTTCTTGCTGTAGGGTTTTACCTTGAATTGTGGAACTAAAGGTGGACTGGTGGTTGACATGTTTTTTTTGGCACCTTGAGCTTTGGACAAAGGACTGTGAGGTTGGTAAGGTTGCTTTTTTTGGAAGGAGGAAGTATTTAGAAAGGGACACAGCTGGAGAAGGAGCCAGGCAGCAGTATGTGAGCAAAACTGCCATATGGTCACAAAACTCTCACTTGTTTCCTGCACAAGCAACTGGAGCCATCATTCACCCTAAAGGGCAGATCTGTGGATCATCAGGGTAGAATGGAGTCATGACACACAACATGATTTGGTTGTTCTGTGTAAGGACGAGGGCTCTGAGAGAGCTTCCACACAGCTTCTACGCTACAGTCCCTCCACGGCCCTTCTCCACTTCTCAGCTCCCAGCACTCCTGTAGACCTGCTTGTGTGCACCACCTCCAACCCACACAAGTGAACACATCGCTCTGCTCTTCAGCCCCGTGATAGTTGCTACAGCAAGCTACCTCACACACACAGTCCTCATCCTTGCAGCTTGTGCACATGAGGAAATCGTGCCCTCCTTTACCTCATCTTCCATCTTCAGATCTAATCTCCACTCCTTCCTCCGGCAGACTCTGGACACTTTGCAGCCCCCCACTCGCATTTGCTCACCTCACATGCTTTCCTTGGAAGGCTGAAAATAAACTCTACCTGGAGTGTGTTCAAAGACTAATGTACATCCTCTCTTAATTATTGATTTGTTTATTGCAGACACTTTGGCAGGACATTTGCCACAGCTCGCATGCCAGGTTCCTGCCTTTGATTCCTCTTCCAGCTCACAGAGTGGTGAGGGAGTGTTAGTGAGATGATGTGTAGAACATCTGACCCAGGACTACACTGGTCCATCCCTGCTCGTGTATGTGTGCTCCAGGGTCTCAAAGGTTAATCTCCACGAGGCAAACACTGTGGGAAGTGGCTCTGCTTTCCTGCAGACCCAAATGCAGGGCTAGAGCTCACTTCTGATCAGCCGCCTTGCTCCATGTGCCAAGGTGAGCAGAGCACGCAGGAGCTGTTTGTCTTAGCAAGGTTCCCTCCTGTAAGGTGGTATCAACTCCCAGCACGTGTCTGGGAAATCTGGCACAAGGGATCAAAACACAATTATGCCATTGAGCCCCAGCTGCTGTCATCTCCATGTGGGAAGAGATTAGATGCTCCACATTAATGTGATTGTTAACGACTCTGCAAAGCCCGTGTTGAGAAACAAGTGTGGCAGCGCCCAAAGAGGAAGGCGCGCAGGCACGGCCCTGCTGCCAGGGCTGCTATTATCCTGTCACTCTCTGCTCCAACAGCTCGGGTTTGCAGGTAATGCCGAAGAAGCATCAAAATAGAAAATTAAAGACTCTCTCAGCCTCCAAGGGGAAAGTGTTCTTCATTCACTTGCTTTTCTCCAAAGCTAGGTGAGGTGGCTGGGTTAGACCTTTCTTCGCGGTGCTGTTTGCTCAGCCCAGTGCTCCTACCTAGGTCAGATTTTCTGGGTCATGGTCCCTTTGGGTTTGACACGCTCATTTCTTCCCGCATATGGTTGGGGTGGGTTGGCACTGGGTGTCTCAATTGTACCCATCACGGTTGGGGTCCTTCGCTAACATTGCACCTGAGTAATTGGAGGGGACCAGCCCTGGAGCACAACCTGCCTGGTGTGCACAGCAGAGACCATCTCATCCTTATTCCCCAGCTCTGCCATCACTAGGCTTGCTGACTCCCGTGTGCTCTTGGAAGACATTTCTGAAGTAGACCCAGGTTTCACGGTATCCCTGATGAACAAGAGAGCCATTTAAAGTAGCCATTGATGCAGCTCATGCTTGGGATAAGAGTGGAAGCAGAGGACATAAAATGATGCCCTTCTGGAGCCAACCTCTTGTCTTGCCAGCTTCAGGCTTGCTCTCACCTCCTCAGGCAGCCGCAAAGACTGTAGGTCAGCTTGTCCCTCTCTGACACTCCTTTGCTAAACACTCACAGTGCTGAGATAGGGCTACATTTCCTGGCTATGTTGGCATGAAAACTTCCTTCCCTACATCATGACTTTTATTAGGGGAGAACAGGACCCTGAGAAAAAAATGTTGGTAAATCGTTTTATGAGGAGTCATTTATTTGAATTTCTTTTCTACCTAACACTATGCAGGTACCTCTCCCCTGAAGTCAACAGAGTCACCCACGAAGGAACACCTGCTGAAGTCATGAACAGGAACGTGTCCTGAGTCATGAACAGGCAAGGGAGCTTTTTCTAAAGTGATTCAGTTTAGTCTTGAGAGAAGACATGGCTTGCAGAGCATGCTTCTGTGTACGTGTTCAACCTGGAAGCAGGGGATGGCTCAGGGTGAGGAGGAATTGATTCTCCAGTGAGCTGTGATTTAACCTGGAGACTTGGTAGGGGCCCTATATGAGTGTTATTAAGCCTCTGATGAGGCGTGTGTCGCGGATACTGTTCTTCTTTTCACACTATTTCCTTCCCAGCATCTTAGCCTGAATTTTTGCTGAGCGTGCAGAGGTTCAGCTGGAGCGGCTGCCGGAGGGACGGCGGCACTTGGAAGTCACGCTGTGCGATGGAAGAGCAGGGCCTGGCGGGGAGGGGGACCCAAATGTGGGGCTGTGACTTGCCCGCGGCTGGGACAGAAATGCTGGGACCAGAGCTAAGAGCCAGTAAATAGCAAAAGGAGACACAGAACAAAGCTAAGGGCTTGAATTTATATAAAGTTTTGGGGTGTTTCACTGGCACAAACAGTGATGACATAACTTTTCCTTTTGTTTTCTTTTCTTAAAAGTATGCTTGAAAATAACATGAAGAATCCTTTTGTGTGTTTGTCAATTCTGATTCTTTTTACAACTACTGCTAATTTTCTTCCCCCAATGTCCCTTGCCCCTCTTTGCTTAGTGACAACCCTGAAACAGCACCAAGTTCCTCTTTTTCGTAGGTGTGGATCACTCCAACCCCTCTCTGATGCTTCTGGAGTCTGAATGTCCCACTTGAATATCCACCTACTGAATTAGGAATATATGATTTTTTTTAAAGCGCAGGCTTGTTTTGGGAAAACAAAGACATAAACATCTGGGAATAGGATGGAGACATCTTATTCCTCTTTCCTGGCAGAAGTTGTGTGTATAGCTGCACAACAGGCCCATGCCTGACCACTTACCCCAGGAATTCCCAAATTGCGCCTGTGACCAAGCAGCTCTGAGTGCGTAAAAAGCCCTGTGAGGTCTGCAGATGGCAGGTCATTAGAGAAACAAAGCGTTGACTCTAATTCCCGTTATCTGCTCGCAACATGCAGAGCGCCTCAAGTGCATCCTGGGACTCCTTTGGCCGGCAGTAATTGGCCTTTCAGATGGTGACAGAGAGGTTTGGTGATACGGGAGCACGCAGGGAATGGGGTGCTGGAGAATGGGAGAGAAACGAGGAAGGCCTGGTGGTGGAGGAGAGATAGCACAGATGGAGCCACGGAAATGATTTGTCCTCCATGCCTCTCAAAGGGCAGCCCGGGGCGTTTGCAGGGTTATCAGTGCCAGTTCACAGAGCACCTTGGCCATCCCTGGGCATCAATCACCTTCCTCCTAGCACGGGCAGGGGACGGTCCCCGCAGAGGTGCTGCAAGCAAGGGCAGACACTTGCTGCCAGCACTTCAGGAGACCTCCTTGCTCTGGGAAAGACTCTTGGAGCTGCTTGGTGAAGAGAGGGAGGCAGGAGATATCTACCCATCCTGGGAATGCCTGTGAATTATTTTCTCGCTCTGGTGATTGTATAAGCCTTGATCTTTTTTCGAACCTCACTCTGCTTCTGGCTGCAGCAGTATCATGTGTCAGTGACTTTCACAGGCCTTCTTTATCCTTTTAACAGCTTTGCCTGCCAGCCTTTTCTCCTCCTTTTCCTACATTATGAAGCAGGAGGAGCAGAAATTTGCAATCAGCCGTGCTCAGATCCGTCGTTATTGTGCATCCCGCCCTGGCACCCCCAACTCTCCACCTAGACAGGCACTCTCAGCCTTTTCAATCTCTCTTCGTATTAGAGCATCGCTGTCTATGATTCATTCTCATTGCCTCAGAATTGCCTCTATTTCTTCTTGGTGAGAGACCGACCAGGTCTATAGAGAGTATCGCAGGAAAGGAGCAATGCCTTGATTTCTTGAATACTGCTATAATCTGCTCTGCATTATTCTCCTCCCTATTCCTCTGGCTTTCTAAGATCTCTGCTTTGGTCTTTTTCCTTTGAATATTGCAGAAGTCCTCCCTGGACCATCAGTTGGACACTACAGCCATGGCCAAGCCTTTTTCCTGCTAGACATTTTAATTCCGAAGCCACCCGGGTGACTTGTTCAGATTACAGCAATGCATGCGCCTCACCAGCATGTGTTATCTTCCTGACAGGACTGTTTCTTTAGCCCTCACTTGAAAGTGCTTCTTCCTAATATTTTTGACTCCATTTATCTGAGCAAACAGTTCCTTGTTTTGTTTTTTTTTGTGTTTTCTTTTCTTTTTTCTTTTTTTCCCTACAATCTCTTAATATTATCTGAAATATTAAGAAATTTCTCTGGAAGTTTATGAACAAGTGATCAGCTGGAATTGGTCACGCTGCTGGAAAGGGGACGGTTTACGATTTCTCGTTAGGAATTCCCTCCTTTTCAGCCCCTTGGTTTCCTCCCCTTTTCCAGCACATCGTGACATGGGCACTTGTCTCTCTCCGATCCACCTGAGTTTTGCAGGCTGGTTTTCATGCTGGCAATTTAGCCAGTGAAGCCTCAGGCACATAACTGGAAAGGCTGGTGGTGACCTGCTCCCATGGTGGGGGAGCAGCTCTCCTCCCACCCCTGCAGAAGAAGATCTGCTCTGTGGATTAAACAGTCGTCACTGGCAGCAGTGGCCTGTTAGCGGTGTCAGGATTATTTTTACAATGTCAGTGATGGCAATGGTGACAGTGCTTCCATATGCCCTCTTCTCCTCAAAGCCTTTCCCAATGCACAGCCCCTGTGGAATGGGGCTCGCTAGCCCATTTTCTGGAGATGCTGAGGTCTCTCCTCTTTTCCCTGATCCGTTACAACTGAGGGGCTGAGGGCAGGGGGAGGGATGTGTTAGAGTGGGTACCACGGGCTTGGGAGGCCCTTTGCACCCTGCAAGCCTGAAAAATCCGAGCTGCAGCGGGGGCTGACCTGGCTGCAAGGAGATCTTGGAGCTCCCAATAGCAGGGCCTGAGCCAACGCTGCCGGAGCGTCTCCGTCCGGGAACACATGGGGCTAAAGCTTTTCCCGGACGTTCATTACGCCTGGGCAGTGAAACCTTCCTGCTACCGCCCGCTGCCCCCAGCAGCTCTGTGAGAGGGGAAGGCAGCAGCTGCCGCTGCCCGGGCTCTTTGCCCCGTTCCCAGCAGCTGACGCAGTGGGCAGCGATGGTCCCGGGCACCCCATCCAAGCAGGATGGACTCCCTGCATCCTGCCCAGCTGTGTCCCCAGGCTGGCCCCTTGGCCCCAGGCGCCCCAAAGGAGCCAGCCGTGACTCGCTGCCTTCCTCTGCCACCCCAGCTGAGACCTTACCCTTCAGGACACAGAGCTGCGGGATGTCACCCTCGGAAGGCGCAACCCGGCCGCCCTCCTCATTGTGGGTCCTCCCGCAAACTTCCCCAGGCCGGGCTGATCTGTGTGCAGGACACAACCTTCCTGGTTGTACATGGGCTCTTCTGCCAAATGCTTGAAAAGAGATACGGACCTCAGATCAAAAGCGTCCTCTGAGCTATTCCCCAGGCAAGGGGAATGGGCAGCTTTGCTTCAACAGTGTGTCTTCTGATGGCTGTGCGAGCTGCGTGGCTCGGGCCAGGTGAGGGAAGGGGACAAATGCTCAGCTCAAGGGTGGCAGCTGCTTTTCTCCTGCAGGCTGGACTGCAGGTGCTGGCGATGCCATCGGGGATGCTGCACCCCTGGACCAGACCCACTTCCAGAGCCCTGGCAGCACTTCTAGAGCCCTCTCCTCTTGGCACCAGCCTGGCACCGGTGATTCTCCCCAAATTCCTAGGATCTCTGCAAAGGGGTGCTTAAAGCCCAGCTCCCAAGGCGGGTGAAGAGCAGACACCCTTGTCCCTGCAGCTGCCACCGGAGCTCAGAGGCTCCGTTGTGCCGGGCTCGCTGCTGAGCATCACCGCGTGCCTCTGCCCACCCCACGCTGGCTGCGGTTCAGGGGTGTGCCAAGCGATCCTGCGGCACACAGAGCGCTAGATCTTTCTGGATGAGAGAGAAGGCTGCAAAAAATGTCAGCTCATCACTTTCGGTGAGTGGTGTTCTGGTAAGAGGGAGCGGGGCGGCGCACGTCTCTGCGTGGGGCTGCCGGATCAATGCGGAGATCAGAGGCGGAGAGGACGTCAGAGCTGATGATGACTGAGCAAATACTGGACTCCGCATCCCTTTCTGGCCATCCCCTGTGAGGCCGGCGCTATCGTTTGCCCTCTCAGAGGAGGAGAGCAGTGCACCGTGGCCAAGGCATGGAGCGATAGCCCCAGTCCGGCAACCATGGTGAAAGATTGAGTCCAAGGCAAAGCTGGCCAGAAAGCGGGGTGCTAAAAGGGACGGGTAGATGGGAACAGATGGAAACTGGGTTGTGCTGGGCATTTTGGTAGCAACTCTTGTCTCCCTCCAGAGGACTATGTGGACGGTGGAGATGGGGCTGTCTGAGCTTGCAGGCCTGGCTGAGGATGAAGGGGGATTTCTTCTTGGCTGAGAGCATCTCATGGAGCTTCTGGGGGCACTTAAACCTCATTGGGAAGCGACCTGCAGCCTGGCCCTGAGGCCCCTGTGGGGGAGAGCTCGTGCAGAAAGACACTGATTTCATCCTTCGTGGAGATGCTCCTTGAAAGTGCAATTTGCCAGCATCCCTTGGAGCAGTAACAGCAAGGCCTCTGCTCGAGATATCATCCTGGCACTCTGACAGCCCAATCACTCACGCCTTGCTGCTAATGTCCCTCTTCCAGGGGAGTAGGAGTGAGAAATGGAGGCAAAAGTGGCACATTCACACCCCTGGCAATGCCCAGATGGGCCGGTCTCCGTTGGGATCTGTGTCCAGGGCTATGTGAACTAGGTAGCACTTGTCTTGTTGAGCATCAGCTTCCATCTGGCACTGGGCCTTTCTAATCCCCATCCTTAAAACCGGAAAAGCTTTAAGCATGCTTGGGCTGATGTGATAACTGGGTGTTTCTGTCAGATCACAACCTTGGGCTACTGTCCCCAGGGCAGCGGTGAGCGGCTGGCTCAAGTGAGGCAAGGAAGGCTCCTGGCTACCGGGCTGCCGGGCAGGGTGGCCATGGCCTGCAGTCTGCTTGGAGGTGACTGGTGGCCCTGCTTTGTGTGCCTGGGAGCAGCCGCTGAGTCTCCACCACGTTCACATCCCGCCAGGCTGAGCTGGGAGGGGAGTTACGGGAAAGGCCCCAGATAAGGGAGAAGTTACGGCCGTGTCACTGTGCTGCTGCCACCGGGCCCTGTCGGCAGCCTGACGTGGGTGAAACTTGGTGCCACCACATTGGTGGCACGTGCGCCTGCCTCCTCGCCGGCTCCTGTGGCAGCGGGACAGCGTGTCCTGCAGCAAGAAGGAAGCTGTACCTGAGGGGCAGGCAGCCTCGAAACGTCTTCTCTGATCCTCACCAGAGCCCTCCCTCTTCATCCTCATCCCCTACATCCCAATGGGAGAGCAACGTTGCTGGTGGCTGTTGTCAAAAACAGGTGCAGATCTGGTGTTTTGGTTTGTTTCTGTTTTATTTTTCCTCCCCCTTGCCTCTCCGAATGCCTGGCCCTGCCGCAGGGCAGATCCGCAGGGCTGGGGACATCCCTTCCCAATGCCAAGGGCAGCGCGGGCGAGGACGGCGCGGGGCTCACGCGGGCAGCCCGTCCCGCTGCCACCAGCGGGGCACAGGGAGCCCCATCCGCGGGGCCGCCCAAGCGGCGGGTGCCCTGCGGGGCAGAGGGCCACGCGGTGACTGCGGGGCGGGCAGGCCGAGCCCGCGCTGTCCCGCTCCCCCGCCTGCTAAATGCGGGCATCCCTCTGCCTGCTCCCAGAATGTGCGGAGGAGAAGTTAAAGAAGTGGGATCGGGGGTGGGAGGGAATTTTTTTTTTTTTTTCTTTTCTTTTCAAACGTTTCCTCTGTTCACGCGGGGTTATTGAGGCGGTTGAGTCATGCTGGTGGGAGCGGGGAGCGGAGCGGGTCCCACATCCCGTGTGTGGGCAGGGGGAACAGGGCGGCCCCGAGGCTGGGCTGGGGGCCGCCCGCCCTCGCCCGCCACCCCAAGGCCTCCGACAGCATCAGAGCGGCGCCGGGAGCAACGCCGGGACGTCACAAATGCCACCAGACTGTGACCCTATGCGAGCCTGGACATAAAGGGAGCCATGGTCCCCTGAAGCTCCGGCTCTTGCCTTGCGGGTGGCCAAGTGCCCCCGTGTCCCCAGGCTGTGGCATGGAGCACCTCCACCCACGTCACTGCTGGGGCCTTGGGTTTCTGAAGGGCAGGCAGTTGGGATGGAAGCTCCCACGTTGCAAAAAAATGCTGCGTAGCAAACAGCCCGAAAGCTGTTCTCTAGAGGTGGGAGGGGGAAGAGCAAGGAGCTATAGGTGCGAAAAACGTTAGGTGAAGAAAATAGGATGTCCTCCTTCAGTGCCTTCGCTAGGCAGGTCTGGACACCTGGAGAAACAAAATTCTCTCTCTGACACAAGCTGGGAAACTGAGGCAGAGAGCAAGCCTGACCAGGCATTTTTATTTTTGGCACCTTAGCTCATAGCTAGAGTCTGCACACAGGTGCCTGCAGAGAGGACCTATTTTTCATGTGGATGGAGAGCAGCTCCCAGCTGCAGCCTGGGGCGCCAGGTGCTTTATTGATCTCGCTGGATCCAGCTGCTTCTCTTTGAAAGCTGGACTGCCCTAATTTGCAGGCAGGTGGGGTGAGGGAAGAAATCAGCCCTCCTAGTTCAGATAAGGACCAGATAAGGACCCTGCACTTCTCCCCAAGAGCCCTTCCAGGCTGAAGCTCTGCTGAAGATCTTCCCATCCCAGAAGCAGGAGAACCCCCAGGAACTGGGACCTAAACACCAGTCACTCCTGTGCAGCACCCTGCATGTTGCTGGAGACTCCTAGGTCCCTTGTACCTGTGTGTGCTGCTCAGCATGAAGGTGCTAAGTGTGATCAATGGTGATTGCCCCATGTGGAGCTGCATGCCTGTAAGTGTGGCTTTAGGCAGCCCCACTAAGTTTTTTTTTTTTTTTCTCTATTATTATTTCTCTCTCTCTCTTTTTAGTTTTTCTTTTCTTGCCTCTATATTTTATTTATTTTTCTTTCTTCTTCCCCAATCCTGTTGCTTTCTCCAGCTGCCCAGGGTTAGCTTGGGACTTGTAGCAGAGCCTGAAGGTCCTGGTTCAGTTCACAGCAGTGACTGCTCCATCTCTCCTTCTAACCCAGCAGGAAGCAAAGCCCTGTGTTTGGAAGGAGCAGAATTCCAAATATTTAGAGCCCTCCACCTGTAATTCCTTCCTTCTTCTGCACTCCCTGCCTGCAGCACCCTCCCTTTATCCCTGTGCCTCTGTGCAGAGGAGCAGAAACATGAAACTATTAGGGAAAAAACGGCATGCAGAGGAGCACGGTAGAAAAGCAGAGCAAATTAAGCAGAGCTCTGATCTGCTTGGGTTTGTGCTTGCCAAAAATGCACCATGCATCTTAATTCGCTCTGCTGTTCAGCTCGCGCTCACTGCTCTCCTGATGCCATTTCGGCTCTCTGAGCTCAGCCTTTTCAACACTTCATTCTTCCTCGTTCGCTTTTTTATTTTTTATTTTTTGTTTCCCCCTTGCATGTCTGATTGCAGAATCTGCTGCAGGAGGGAAGGGGAAAGCGAGAGAAGGGCACATGGGAGCCCCGAGCCCGGCTGCTCTGCTTGTGCCTCTCAGCCAGCCGCCCGCGTCCTCGTTGCATTAGTGAGGGGTGTGCGTATGTATGTGTCTTTTCTAGAAAGTCCTTCCTGGGTGCTCTCCAGTTGCCTTTTTTTTTTTTTCCCACCCAGCCGCCTGATCTGTGAGAATCCTCTAAAAGAAAAACATATATATCTTTTAAAATTGCTGTAATCCACACCACCTTTTATTCTCCTCCAATTCAGTTTAATCTTTTTCCTCCTCTCCACCCTTCTGTCCGTCCGGGATTGCAGGGTGGGGGTCAGAAGAAGGGGAGGAAAAAACAAACAAACCAAACCAAAAAAAAAAAACCCCAAAACCCACCCAACAACCAGGCAAAAAGGCAGCATCGTCCTCCTCTAAAACACCGAAAGATCCGGAGAAAACCGGAGCGGAGCCAGAGCTCCTCGGCTCTCCCCCAGCACAAATTTAACCCCGGCTGCAACTTTCCCTCTCTGGGCTGGGCTGCGGGGGTGGGTTTTTCCCCGCTTTTTCTTTCCCCACTCCCCAGCCCTGGTTTTATTTTGGTGGCCAGGGAGGGGGTGGGGAATCCTTTTTATTGCAGTGGGGGGAGCGCGCAGAGCCCGGTCGCTTGGCAAGCCTTCCTCCTCTTCCTCCTCCTCCTCTTTTTTTATTTTTATTTTTTTTCTCTCCCTTCCATCCGCCCCCCCGCCCGCCCGCTGCAGCAGGGCTGGCCAGGCCGGGGGTGGGCTGGGGGGAGAGAGAGAAGGGAAGGGCTGGGGAGGAAGGCGATGGGAAGGGAAGGTTGCCCCCTCCTCTCCCCCAGCCTCCGCTCCCTCGGTGTGTTTTTTTTGCAGGTGTGTCAATTTTAATTCTGCCCAGTAGGTGGGACTTGGTGACTTTCGCACCGTTTTTTGTTATTTATTTATTTCCCGGGCTGCCTCCCGAGCCGCTGCAATCCTCGGGAGCGGCGGGCGGGGAGCGCCTGAGCCCGCGCCGGGCGCACGCAGCCCGGCCGCGATGCATCTACCGTAGGGGGAATTACAGCCTCTCCTCACCAGCTGCCAGCATGATTTCATCTGCTGGAGGA
>VZSV01000026.1:2775132-2852590 GCA_013398735.1 Nothocercus julius | reverse complement strand
GGTGGGAATGAGGGGAAAGAGCCATCGCAGGCAGACAGGGCGGATGGGGGCGACAGGAGCCCACCAGGGCTCCCATGAAAGGCTCGGGTTTTGCTATCCCCCCTTTCCTCCTCCTCCTCTTTTTTAGAAGCAGCAATCGGAGATGGATGTCTCTCTTTGCCCTACCAAGTGCACTTTCTGGAGGGTGTTTTTGCTCTGGAGCATTTGGGGAGACTATCTGCTTTCGGTGCTGGCTTGCCCTGCTAATTGTCTTTGCAGCAAGACAGACATCAATTGCAAGAAGCCGGATGATGGGAACCTCTTCCCTCTCTTGGAAGGGCAGGATTCAGGCAGCAGCAATGGCAACACGAGCATCAATATCACGGACATCTCAAGGAACATCACTTCGATGTAAGTGGGCTCTCCCGGCGGGTGCTGGGTCGCGGTCGCGAGCCGAGCAGCCTGCGCCGAGGCTCAGGTGCCCTCAGCCCTGCGCTGCTCCCTGGCATTGCTCAGCCTTGTTTACCGCGCCGGGGATGCGCGCCGGGTTTTTCCTCTGCCCCATCCGAGAGAGGAAGCGAAAAAAATGAAAAATAAAGACCCCAGCAACAGTTTGGCCAAGGCTTGTGAGAAATAAAGTAAATGGGATTTAATTCCTTAGCAGGAGAGCGCAGCAGGCAAAGATGCTAAAGCTGCTGTTTCCTTTAGCTATTTGCTTCTGTGAAGGGAGGGGGGAGAATACCATGTCCACATGCATCCACACATACCCAAATTGGGCAAGAAAAGCAAGTTCTGAGCTGCTTGCTCTTTTCTGAGACTTTGGATCCGATTAGAATGCCATTTTTTTTCATCTCCACACACAAAATCCTCCCTTCTCTGCCCTGTCTGAGTGTATCTGGGAATCTGCGGTTTCTCCTTTTTAAGGGAGGAGGGAAAAATAGGACAGTGAGAACTGTCCCTTAAGTAGCTTATTTAACTCTCATTGTTATAATTTTGCAACTCACTCTGATACTGAGCTGGGCTTGTGTGTTTTCATCTCAGGGTGGTGGTGGTGGGGAGAAGAACGGGAGCAGGGAGATATTTTTAGTTGAGCACTTTGCGTTTGTTTGCATGCTTGTTTATCTGGAAAATCAACTTGAAGTTGCATTATCCTTGTTTGGAGGCGCGGTTAGCAAAGCTCATGTTAATCTCATCAGTGTGGAGTTGAGAAAGGAATATATTTCCTCCTCTTGAATCCATCATGCTGGGGTGTGTGTGTGCGTGAGAGGAAAAATCCTCATTTCCAATCTCTGCTCTCTATTTTCCAGTGTATTTTTGGGTGAGATGACTCTGAGCCATTTCATTATTCTAATGCTAATTGAAATGTGAGCATTTAGGGAAATGTAGCCCCCTGAGCATGTTGCCAGTGGGAGTTCAGCAGAGAAGAGGTGGAATCCTTTATTGTGGCAGTTAAATGCAGCAAGGTTTGAAATGAGTAATGGAGGGTTATTTATTTATTTTTCACCTCGGCTGCACAGTTGCATGGAGGAAGAGCGCTCTGCTTGGTCTTTTCCTGAGGCGGTTGTATTTGGTCACTGTGCAATTGCAGCATAGCCATGGAGTAATTGCAGTGGCTCCATCGCAGCTTTGCTTGTCACCTTTGCTGGGTCAAGATGCCTGGATCTCCTTTTTCCAGTTGCTTACAGGTTTGTGCAGTGCCTGGGCAGATTTTTCAGCAAATGCTGTCCCCCAGGTTTGCATTGCCAGGAAACCTGCCCTGCAAACCCAGCAGCGAAGGGGAAAGTAAATTGAAACTACTGTAATATTCTGCTTCCAAATGCCCCATATTTATTCTGCATTGCTAGTGCTGGAGTGTGGTTTTTTTTTCTTTTTTTTTTTTTTTCTTTCTCTCTCCTCTCCTCTCCTGTGATGCTGCTAGTGGGACTTGGGTGATGCTAGGAAAGTCAGAGGAACTCCTATGTTTTTTTTTCTGTGCTTGCTGTTTGTTGTGGTTTTGTTTTAACCCTTTGTTTGACTGGGTGCTTGGGGGACGCTGTGAGCAGCCAGCATGAGCGTGTGTTTTCAGATCCACACATATAGGTGATCTGCTGGGAGAGATACAATTATGTGAGCCCAGAAAATGTCTTTACTGCTTGGAAATTGAAAAAAATGGTGATAAGCAGTCAGAAAAAAAAAAAGGTGGAGGAGAACGAGACCTTCTCAACTCCAGAAAGAGAGGTGTTAGGTAATTTTTACAAAAAGAGATTCTCTTAAGTTGGGGAATAGGGGTGTGTGTGTGTGGCGGGGGGGCGGGGAGATGTGTGTGTTGGTTCTTGCTGAATGCTATATACATTTCTTCCTCCTGGAGCAAAGTGTTTTTGACCCCCTCCCCGGCCCTCCCACCTGCCCCACATCTACCTCCAGGTTTTGGGATCAAAAGACAAGGTGGACACCTGACCATGGTGAGCCCCAAGGGACTGGGACTGAATGTGAGTGACCACTTTTCTGTGGAGGCTTATGGGGACATTTTGAGCATGAAGGCCAGGGAGGGTGGCTCTGCCATCTGAGCCAGACTTGAACCGGTGCTTTTACTTTGGTGCAGGGGCCAGGGCAGGTGGCTGCGGGTCCTGTACCCTCTGGGCTGGGTCTCAGGCTGCTCCTTGCTGGACCCACCCTGCAGGTGCTGGGGTGGGGGCTGCGCTGACGCCCGCCCTGGCTGCTGATGAATCATGCCCAGCGCCTGCGTTTGATTCAGCTCCACGCTGAATGGCACTTCCTCCTACTTGCCGAGCTCACTGGGGCTTTGCTTCTTCACGCAGCTTGCCTCATTTGTGAGCAGTGAGTGGACAAAGGTGCCTTTGCCTCAGGATGGAGGATGAGTAGAGACATCTCCCTCCGTGTATCCTGTCAGGACCAGCCTGGGCCAGGTCTTCCCTGCAGGCCCTGAGATGAGGTGATGGTCTCTGCTCCTGAAATGTCCTCCCCCTCATCTTCTGCAGCCAGGGAAAGTGAAGATGGGATGTACAGTGCTGAAACCCCTGGGGGCTCAGTGGGACCTCCTGTGTCCAAAAGCTGAGCTCAGCACAGAGAGCGCTACCTACCCTGGGAGCAAGTGCTGGTCTGGATGGTGCTGAGGAGAAAGCTGTGAGGAGGGTAGGGAAGGAGGACAACAGAGAAGGAGCCATGAGCCTGCTTGGTGAGCACATTCATCTTGGCAAACCAAAGGGGAAAGACCACCAAATCCCTCCAAGTCAGGCCACCCCATCTGGGAAGGTCTTCAGCTTGGCATAAGCCACGGGGTACCTCATGCTGTCTAGTAGATATTAGTGCAGAGTTTCCAGATGCAGGTGTGGGGTGAAGAGACCTGTGAGTGGTGGCTGTTGGGGAGGGCAAGGCCAGCTGGCACCTTCAGCTCAGTGCCTGGAAATAGGAAGGTTGAGCAGGCAATGAGCTGCTGTTTTGCAGAAGGCTGAGTGGAGAAGCCTGAAGTGAGGCAGGACCACTTGGCCTCCTCTCCTGTCTCAGGGGGCAGAGCAGAGCCAGTCGGTTGAGCAGCACCCAGTCTTGGAGGGTGTTAGTCTTCCCACCAGCTAAATAGGGGAGCTATCTATCAGGAAGGACCTGAACTTGGGCACCTCCTCTTGGATGTGGGCACTTGAGAAGCTGCTTGTTGGGAAGATGTCTACCTGGATGCCTGGCTTCCCCTGCCTTGATCTCAGCCTGGTGAGGTAGGGGAGTGGGAAGGGAGGATGAGCTGGCCCTACCTGTGATGCTTTGCTGTCCTATGGCTCCAAAGCTCCCTGGGCAGTGTGTGGCTTTGGGAGCGCTGGCATCATGGTGGTGGCAGCTGTGCTGTGCTGGACCTGAGTGTCTGTGTGAGCCTGGAGCTGGTTGCCCCGTGGCCTGTCACTGCTATGAAGCATCCTTTTGTCACCTCACCAGGCATTGTCATTTGTGTATTGGGGACCTGCTGCAGGACTAGGAGGTTCCCAAAGAGGTGGCACCACACAATTGCTGAGCCACTGATGGTGCTGGGGATGAGATGTCTCTCAACTTTTGTGCAAATCCAGGCAGCAAAATGTTAACTAACAGTGAAGCAGAGAAAGGGCAGGAGATTCCCTGCCGATGAGATGCAGGAGGGTGTTCAGTTGGCTGGTGTCCCTCTGCCCATCCCCAGCATTCCTAGTAACATATCCAATTTTAGATCACATCTCCAGGGACGTGGCTGTGGATGCTCAGGCAGTCTGCTGAGGGTCCCATCTAGCAGAGGCTGGCTGAGCCCTCGGTGCATGGTCATGCTGTTGGACTGCAGCTGCCTCGCTTGGGGGCAGCTGGACCAGCAGGCCATGGCCTTGGGGCAGGTTTGCAGGGTTGGCTTTGTGCAGTGGGGTGGTCTTTGCGCGGTCCCCAGCCAGATGTGACTTGACAAGGGGATGCTCAGCTACCCTTCACCCACATCACCTCTGGATGTGAAGTCAGTGCTGCAGTTTGCTCCAGCTGTTGGCAGTCTCTGTGCTGGTGTTTCTGAGGAGCATTCCTGACCCTGAAATCCCGCTGCTGAATGAGGAGTTGGATCCCACAGGGTAGGCATCCATGGGAGCACGAGTTGGGAGGTGTAGGGAGAAGAGTCCTGTACCCTTGATGCCTACAGTCCTGCAACTCAAACCCTCGCAATCCCTGCGAGCTGCCGGAGGATCCGTGCCGCAAGCAGCTCGGACCTTCGCGCCTTGGCTCTCCATTCCCTGCAAATGATGCCAAGCGGAGCAAGGGGGGCTTGTGCTGGGGCCTGTGTCTGGCCCCGGGCCATGGCTGCGCTGCTGGGGCCAGGCCGGGTGTCTGGGTGCCGTGGGCGCGTTGGGGCGTTACGCTGCTGGCAGCGTGGGAAGCGCTCGCGCTCCGGCACGAGGCACGTGGGGAAGGGCGGACGGAGGAGTCGGCCATCTGGGCCTCCCCACTCCTCCGCTGTTGCTATGGCACTGCCGAGAGGCTGCCAGGAAAGCGGCCGGCGCCTGTCACCCCGCGCTCCCCGGAGGCAGGGAGATGCCCCTGAGATGGGGACTCCCGTTATCCAAACCCACTAAGGGAAACAGCGGAATTCTCCCAAGAAGGGCAGCCCTGTTGCTGGCTCATGCGGTTCTGTCATAGCATCCCTGGGGGCGTCCGCCGCTCTGCGAGGTGAGCGTGCGCCGCGCGGGGCACGTGGGCCTGGCGCAGAGCGGAGAGCCGCGTTGGAGCGGGGTGGCCTCGCGCGGGGGGCCTCGCGGCAGCTCTGGCCCCCGCTCGCTGTACGGGAGCCAGGAGCCGGCGGTGCCGGGGACAGAAGGGGGATGCAGAAGAGCGGGCTGCTGGTGCCGGGGCGTCCCCGGAGGGATGTCAACACCAGGGCTTTGGTGAGCTGGGCAGCTCATCAGTGACGCCGGAACGTGCCCTGCTGCTCCTGCCACGGGCCCCTCGTGGGCTGCTTTGCTCTGGTGATGACGGGCTGCACGTTCCCAAAGCTTCCCATCCCTCTGCTCCCAGAGGTTTTGGCTGCTGCAGAGCCTGTTCAGAAGGTCCTTAATTCAACCCAGATTGTTTTGCATAAGTCTTGTTTTTGCAGAGTGGCTGTCCCAAACATGTCACCATGGCAGAGGCGAGGCTGTGGGGGCAGGAGAAGGTGCAAGGGTGTTTGGGACAGGGAGGTGGGTCGAGATACTCTTCGTCCTAAGAGGTGCCTTAAGCTGGAAGAGCTAGTTCAGCATGACCTGGTTCAGTTTCCCCTTTAGCCGGTTTCCCAGCTGGGTCCATGATAGGTGTTGCAAGTGAACTAGAAAAGCTGAATTTGACCTGGGGTACCCAGGGCTCCTTGTGCTGTCCTTGCTGCGTGCTCAGGCTGCTGCGTCCATGTTGTGCTCTTATGGCCTTGCACTCTGCTTAGCCATGCTGGAGAGGAGTACTTTCCTAGCAGGGGATTTCTGGGGCCTATAGTACTTTTGCAGCCTTCAAGGCTCCGTGTGTGTGTGTATACATATATATATATGTATATGGGTGGCAGAGTAAAAGGGCTTGTGAAAGATGTGCTCATGCTATGTGTCAGCTCGGCCTTGGCTGGGCTAATGTAGAGCAGAAGGCATCGGGCACCCAAGAGTTACAACCCCACATTGTCTCTGAAACTGGATTCCTGCTGGGTTGAGTCACCTGCCATCTCATGCCAAAATCCATGCTGGTCTCTCTGCCCCCTGCTTGTCTGATCTGGCCAGATATCCCCAAGTGCCCCCAAGCCCAGCTGTGTCTCCACACCAGCCTGATCCTCTGCTGCTCGCCTGCGTGACGCGTTGCTCTGGGGAGGGAGGGATCTTGGCGTCCGCTGGGAGCTCCCAGCGCTCTGCCCGCGTGCCCTGCGTGCCTGTTGCATTTCCTGGTGAGCTGAACCTCAGGCTTGAGCTGTTGCCCAGATAGAAGGTCTGAGCGTGCGGCTGGTGGGCTGGCAGCTGGAGCCCAGTTTGCCGTCAGGGTGCACTTGATGTCTCCCCAGCTTTGTCTTCTGCTGGGGCTCAGGAGTCTAGGTCAGCTCTACCGGCTGCCTTGGCTCTCTGGGGTGGGAGATGTGGGGTAGGGATGTTGCTAGTCGAGTCCAGGTTTTTCGTTGCCATTTGTCCCAGGGGAGAAGCAGAGATGGGAAGGCAGAGACCCAGAAAAGACCTTTTGCTCTTCTCTTTGAGGTTTGGACATGTATCAGCCCTTGCCAGGCGTACCTTAGAGCTCAGTAAGGGACAGTTCTCTGGGTCTGCTCTTGTCCACCAGTGCGCCCCATGCTTTAGCTGGGCAAGTTCTCTTTGTCCAACCAAAGGTCTATTAACCTGGGCACCCTGAAATGACAGGAACTGTGGCTCTTTTGGCAAAATTGGTCTTGTGGCAGGGGGTTCTCATGGGGGTCCCCCACATGTTGTGCTTTTGGATGCTACAAAGTCCTAAGGCAACACTTAGACTTGTCCTGCTTGCAGCAAGGTGCAATGCTAGATGTTCTCTGCTGGTTTGCAGTTGGATTTGACTTAGCTTACTCGTGAGGGTCTGCGGTCTGGTGGGAAGTGGACAGATGTCTGATGAAGCATTGCTAATGTTTTTAACTTACCGGTGTAGTGTATTATTCATTATAGTGAAACAGTGATTTTTGATCTTTTCCTGTATTTATTTTTGGGGAGGGGAGTTGCATGCTTTCTAAGTACCTTGTGTGTATCAGTCTACTGCCTGTTATCTTGATAGCCTGTCCCCAAGCCAGGCTGCACAGTGTGGTGGCAGCTGCCCGGCGCGCAAGGGGTACAGAGTGGAATGTGCAGCTGAGGGTGATGACGGTGGTGCTCGTGGGGTGAGTTTCTACTCCAGGGCTGCAGTTACTGTGGTGGCTGCCTTTAGCTTGAGCAGAAAGAAAATTGCTCCTCCTTCCTCTGCTCTTCCCTGCTCTGCAGGTCTGCTCCAGGCAAGCGGAGGGGCGAGCAGGGTCCTACGCAGGGCTGTACCTGCCTGCCTGGAGCAGGTGCCTGGGGAGTTACAGCAGCTCTTTGTGCACTCTGTGAAGGGATGTGGTGGCAACCAGAGCCTCACTCGGCTGGTGTGAGCCTGTGGGACTTGGCAGCATCCTTCCTGCTCCGAGCTGCAATGCCTGAGGACTATGACCGTGCTGGGCTCTCCCTTGTGTTCATCTGTCTCCCCTCATGGCGCAAGGCTGCTCCAAAGGGAGACCATCTGTATCAGAGCGATTGCACGCGAGCAGGTTCACGGGAGTGTTGCATCACCCCCCTGCCAAAGCCAAGTCTCTCCCCAGGGTGCTGCCCCCAGCCTGACGGATGCTCCCCAGCCCTGGCCCTGCTGCACTGGGTGACCAGCCCTGCACGCGGGCAGGACTAGTGAGGAGCCCTCTCTTAGCTCCGCTCTGCTTGAGCCTTTTCTCCTCCTGTTTTCCGAGCGTGGTTGAGCCGCTAGAGGGCAAGCGGCTGCACCAGACGGCACCGCTGGCGATGGGGACGCGCGCGGCCGGAGCTGCAGAACAGCTCTGGATTGCAGTGCGGCCACGGCTGCCCTGGCCGCCAGGGTGGCGGGCTGCCCAGTGCCAGGCCCTGGCTGACGGGGGTGTCCCTTGCTAGGGACAAGGCCTGGTCTCCCCGTGCTTGCTCTTAGACCGCAGGATGCTGGCGCATGCCAAGAGCTCTTGCTTTGGGGCGATGCTGCTGCTGTAGTCCTCATTGTCCCTCTCCTGCCTGCCGTGTGGGCAGCTGGCTGCTACTTGGCGCGAGCAACTGCCCTGTGGTGTCGGATCCTCTGACATGGGATTTGGGGCTGGGTTACAGCGCACTCATCCTAGTAAATGGGAGTGGATGAGGTCAGTGCACTCCCCTGCTAGCTGCTGATCAGTGGTACATCAGTGTCACAAGTGCTACAGCCTCAGTGGGTCTGTGAACTGAGGAGATCTGAAGCTTCTTGGAAGGTGCCAGCCCAGAGAGGCAGAGGTGGCACTGGAGAGAAATGCTTAGTGTCCCTTTGAAGTGCTGGGGGGATGCCCTGGATAGGAGCAGTGTGGCTGCTGCTTGTGACCAGGCTGCGAGTGCAATCTGTGGGCGACCCTTTCAGTTATGTCCACTTTCCTGGTGTGGAGACAGAGGCACGGAGCAGCAGCGTGCCCGCCAGTGAGCAGCGGGGCAGGGAAAGGGACCCTTCAGGCCAGCCCTAGGCAGGGGTTAGGGGAAGGCCAGGTATGTGGGGACCCTGCCTATCCTGTTACATCAGGCCATGCAAGAGGGGTCCCCAGGGAAATTGGGGATGCAGTGGCCAGCTGTTTGGGGCCAGGCTGAGAGCTCTTGTGGATGCAGTGCTCCTCACTTCAAAGAAACATTTCCTGCAGGGGTTGCATGGAGGTTGGAGTGTTAACGAGATTGTGTGCCCTTTGCTGGGGGGGGTAAATATAGGGCAGAGCCTAGTGCAAGATGGGCAAAAGGCTGGTGCTGATGGGAAGGGTGTCAGCCCTGCAGCATGTGCAGCTCCTGGGTGGGTAGGTGTCTCGTCCTCCCCAGCTCTCTGCAGGCTGGGCAAACGCAGAGCCAGGCGCTGCCTGCCTGCTGGAAGGGCTGTGACACCCAGTGGTCCCGCAATGCAACAGCAAAGGGGGTTTCTGCACCTCAGTGATGGGGAGGGTGGGTTTTGGGGGGCCTGTGTTGTGGGTGGGTGGCAAACACCAGTTAGGAGAAGAGGAGCTGTGATGTCACTCAATCATGTAAGGCATAAGTGTGGCTTTATTTGAAGAAAATGAGATGAAACCCCTTTTTTCTGTCCTGGTGCCTTCCCTTTGGAAGGCTGCTTGGCCATCGCTTCCTGGTTAGGAGGGCTCTCAGCTCTGCAGAGGAGCTGAGGAGCGAAGAGGTTCGTGCAGGGCTTGTTCTGAACTCTGAGGAAAATCAGCCTCTTAGTTGGCCACGCTAGAATCTTGCTTGGGGTACATGAGAGCAGCCAGATCAAGCTGCTTTGGTGTCTGTGAGAAAATGAGGCCAGGAATTTTTTTTAGATATATTTTTAGTTTTCCCTGTGCCCCCTTCCATTCCTGCTAAGACTGTGCCAGCCAGTGTCCCAGGCTGCTTGCAGCTGTAGGTGCCGTGGAGGGCAGGGGCCTTTGGGACCTCTTGGCGTTGCAGGTGCAGAGCCACCAGGTTTTGCAGGAGGAGGCTCTGGCTGGGGCCCTCTGGAGTGTGCCAGGCTCGCTGGAGAGACAACCCAGTTAACACATCCTTGCATTCCTCCATTTTCCATGTGCCACCCTGTCCCATCCCATCCCCAACTCGGTCCTGGCCGTGTTCCCCTTTGTCTAATACCCGCGTGCAGTTCCTGCCCTTCCTTGCTTGGAAGAGTAGCACTAGGAAAATATGTGCTGTATTTTTAGCTTGTTTTCATGTGACGTAGCAGTTGGAAAGGAGACGGAGAAGCCAGCACCATGTGCACTGCCGGCTTTCCTCCAACTGCCACCCCGCACGCTGGTTTGGGAAACAATGGAGCGCAAGCAGCCGACCCCATCCTGTCCCTTCCCTCCAGCACGTGCCGTCTGCTCTGTCTTCCCATTCTCCTCGCACCAGTCTGCCAAAATAGAAAGCAAACCAGCTTATTTAACCAGAAAAGTCCCAGCGGTTGGAGTGGAGAGGCTGGGAAGGGGCCTGCGGGGAGGCAGCCCACCCAGGGTGGTGGGCACTGGCACGGGAAGAGCCTGCGCAGGCAGCTGAGACCTGGCTTGGGCACGGTGCTGGATACCCCAGGGACCTGGCCTGAGCTCTGGCATGAGAGGTATTTGTGGGAGCCCCAATGTGGACCCACCTTGCAGCAAGTGAGAGCCCAGGGGAGCAGACTGGTTCCCAGGGAGCGCTGCCCTGTGCCAGGATGCACGGGGGGCTCCCTGGGCCCTGTGTCCCTGCAAACTCTCCAGACAGCCAGAAGGCACGTGGGAGCAGTGCTGGCTCTTACAAGAGCACGGGGACATCAGAGGTCTGAGTGCTGGTGCTTCCTGGGAAAGGCAGCTCCTGTCATGAGTTGTGTGTGTGCTCAGCTGTGTCCCAGCGTGGAGCTGCTCTTGGGCCAGCTGTATGAGATCTCCCCCAGGTGGCACAGGGTGTTCAAGGAGCAGGGGTGATGACAGGGAGGCGAGTGTGGAGGAGTTTTGGTTGGCAGGGGTCCTATCTGCTCTCTGGCCAGGCATGGGGTGCTGATGATATCGCACCCTGCTGTTGATGACGGGAGATTCTGGGTTGATTCTGGGTTGCCTAGGGGCTGTTTTAGGTCTTTTTAACCTGTCCTCTGCCCCAAATTAATTTTTTGTGGCATCATCAGTTCCGACTGGTTTTGGTCCCAAGATGCTGATTCCAGCTCTGGCAGCCTCATCCCTGCCTCTCCCAGCCAACATCTGAACTGTGAGCCGAAACCCACCAAGTCACTTGGTGCTGTTGCCAACCAGCCCTGAGTGTGAGTAAAGTTCAGTGGGACCTGGAGTGGAGGATGTTCCTCCTTGGGAACATCAAAACCTGAGCTTGGGGAGCATGTACATGGCTTTAGCATCTTGAGGGCAGAGAGCTGGGGGGATATCTGTCCTCTATGTATGAAGGGGAGCTCTGGGGATGTTGGTGCCCGCAGGGTTCTTGGTTTGAGTTTGTACACCTGGAGCCTGATGGGGCTCAACAGGCATCAGGTGAGAGCTCATCAGCTCCTCTGCATCTCAGGCCTGCATCTCAGGTGCTCCTTGGGACAGAAGTGGAGCTGCCTGGGGAAGAGGTGGTGGAGATGTTGGCCTCTCGGGTAGGAAGCACCTTTGATTGCCTTTGTGGGGTGCCTGTGATCTGCTTGCTGCTGGGCTCTGGAGACTTGTGTCCCCTCGGTCCTGTGGCAGTGGCGAGTGAGCTGAGGGGGACAGTCCTGTGAGGGTCTGCCCTGCTCTTCACACAGGGAAGCTCTCAGGAAGCCTTGAAACCGCGGTGTTTGTCTTGCTCTGTCCGTGCTGTCCTGGGTGTGTTGTAGCCCTGTCCCCTGGTGTCCCAGGCTGAGCCTGGCAGCTAGGCCTGGTGGTTGTTTTGGCTCTGACTGCAGATAGTCTCTTGTATGAGACATCTAACCGCAAATAGCAAAAGGAGGAGGCAGGTGGCATCTGGTGCTCCATCAGCTTTCACTTGCCACCAATCAACCTAGAAATATCCTCCTAGGACAACAGAGCAGAGCAGGCTGTTTTACCTTGTTTTTCTTCCCTGTAGACGAGCTATGACATTAGTGCCTTTCCTGGCAGCACCCCACTGAGATGCAGGCAGCGCTAGGACTTGCTGCTGGGGAGGAGCGGGGAGAGGACCAGGCACTGCTGCCTTGCAGAGCCTTCAGAAATGGGCCTGGCTGCTGCTGGCTGGGCATGGAGGAGGCACTGGGGGCTGGCAAACCCCTCTGTCTGCCCCACTTCCCCTCCTTTGGCCAGCTCTAAGGAGCCTGGAGGTGGTGGAGAGGCAGGTTCCTTGGGTCTCCCCTCCTTTCCGCGCTCGGATGGAACATGGGGCTGTTGTGTGAGGGCTGATGTGGCTGTGAAGATCTGGATGCTGTGGGGAGAGGACAGGGACCCGGGAGGGACAGCGATGGCACCTGCCTGTGTGGGCTGCCCTGGCTCTGGGGGAAGGGTCCCCGGCCCCGGAGAGGCACTGCTAGAATAAGTTTATTTATTCAGAGACTTAATTAGCATCTTTAAATATTAAATAGTAAACAAACTGTCTAGTGGGATCAACATTTACAAACAGGGATGTGTTTTATTCTCCTCTCTCTGGGACATGCTGTGGGATTTTTGTTTTGTTTTGTCTTTTAATGGAGCTCGTGCAGCCCAGTCTTCTGGCTGGTGAGAGCAGTGGCAGAGAGGGACCAAACCAGAGCATTTCCAATGAAACGAGACACACAAGTAGATGGGAGAGCTTGGAGAAAGGAGGCAGAGGAGGGGATAAGGAAGGGATGTGCTCGGAGCACAGCTTTTGGGAACTGCGCTGTGTACTGGTGGGTTTAGGCGCTTCTGTGCGGGATGTGGGGAAAGGGAGAGGCTGCTGCTGTGGCACTGAAGTAGCTGCCGCCAGGAGGTGGTGATCCCTGGAAGGGGAGGTGTTTGACAGCTGATCTGCGTCCCATTATCTCTGCAAGTGGAGGCCTGTCCAGGAGCAGATTACACTGGGGGTTATTTATTGGCAAAGCACTGTACAGTTTTAATTTTTCCTTTTTGCTTATTCAGGCTTTAGCTCCAGAGGAAAATAGCCCGGGGTAGCTTTGAAATGGATTCTCTCTGCCCCATTAAGTTATTCAGTGAGTTTAATGGACCTTTTTTTTCTCTGAGCCTTGAAGCCATCATTAAAAGGCAGAGATTTATAAAAGCAAAGATCCTCCTGAGCTTTAGTCAAAGTTGGGGTAGTGGGTGGGGGCAATGGTGATGCTGCTGCCTGTGCTTTGGGCGAGGAGCACGCGGGCTCTTTCCTGGCCGGCACGGTAGCTGTCCCTGAGCAGTTTCCTATTCTGTGCATCCAGCCATGCAGCCGGAGCCTGGGCAAGGAGGTGGGAGCTGCCGCTGAGCCTGAGCTTGCTGCGGGGCCTGTGGAAGTGGAGCAGCCCTGCGTGCTGGGAGGTGTCGCAGGGCCGAGAGGGCTGTGCGAGGAGTAGTGTGGCCAGGCTGCCAGGCTTGGCGTGTCGAAGTCTCTGTTCCTCCTTGTTTCTAGGTATCCTCGATCTCCCTGGGAGAAATTCAGCTCTCCATAGGTGCTCTGTGTTGCTCAGCGTGGCTGTATTCGCAATGTAAGTCCGTAAAGTATGTGGGGAGGAATCTGCTCTCTGAAGATGTATGAGCAAAGTTGACCTTGGCAGTTAAAAATTGCAGAGTATAACATGGAAAGATGGTGTCCAGACTGTGCCCAGGGCCCTCTTGAGGGCTGGGCATTGCCATCTCCACAAGTCTTAGGCAGGAAAGAGATTTTCTGCTTAGCCCAGGCGCCTGCATTGCCAGTGACAGGGTGAGAAGAGGGTGATGGGTTTAAGGAGGGTCTGTGGCAGCAAAAAGGGCTGTTTGAGAGCTTGTCCTGGCCTGTTGGAGCAGGAAACAGGCCCTCCTGCTCCTGTCTCAGCTCAGGGAGCCCATGGCTGGGGGGCCCTATGGCTTCCAGTCCCTGCTCAGGATCTGTCCCTAACAAAATGGTGAAGTTCCATGTAGGAAATTCAGTCTGTATTGCAGTTGTTAAGCATGAGTCTCCAGCTTGTGTGCATCTGCCTGGAGCCCATCTGGAGAAAGAGGGTGAGATGGAGTGTTGGAGCTGGCTGGGTGAAGCCTTGCCCTGTGTACATTATGTGTATGTGGAAATGCAGACACTGCACTTGCAGCTGGGTGGGAGTTATGCTCCCTATGGAGTCTTGCAGGTTCATGATCCCAGCAAGCTGAGTTTTGCCTTGCAAAGATGGGAGAAGAGAGGAAACGTGGCTCTGAGCTTGTGCACCTGCCTGGCTGTGCAGAGCCGGTGTCTCCAGCGCCTGCACTGGGTGAGCAGGTTGTGAGTGCGCTGGGAGTGAGAATCTCTCCTTGCTGGGCTCTGCTAGGACCAGCCTCTCAAGACTCTGTTACAAAATAGGCCTGAGAATCCCTTGGGGACTAAGTGTGACTCTGAGTTTTGCTTTCCCTCTGGATGCTGCTTTTTCTGCTGAGAGGCAGCTGTCTGGGTGAAATCTTCAAATTGACCTTTTGGGGCCTGTGTCCTTTCCTAAAAACGCACGTGTGGCTGCAGGGTGGTGTCTCTCCGGACTAGCTCCCGAGGCCTCTGCAGGAGGGGCACACGAGGCAAGGGCATTATCCTCCTGCTGGGCTGCCTCGTCTTCGGTCCCCAGGCCATGGCACTTTGTAGGTGCCGCTTCTGCCCAGACTGCCCTTAGCTGGCACCAGGGCTGCTCCTAACCCACCTCCTGCTTCAGGATTCCTCTTTGTGCCAGCTTGTAGCAGACCTGCGAGGTAGAAGCTCTGGACTAGTTTCCTCCAAATGCAGGTGACTGTCACTCCTTGTCACTCCGTACTAGCTGCTCAGCCCTGCAGTGGGGTACATCCTGGAAGTGAAGGGTGGAAGAGAAAAGACCAAGTTAGAGTTGTGTGTGTCTGTCTCAGAGCAGCCTGGGCTCGCGCCCTGGAGCTGCAGCTCTTATTTGGGGTTGGTGGGTTGATTCCTGCTGTGAGCAAGATGCACCTGGAAAATGGGAGTAGGGAGCAGGGTAAGGGCTGTGGGGCTGGCCAGAAGGGAGGGCCTGGGGAGCCACTGGCTGAGGACTTGCTATTTGCAGCCTCCCTGAAGGGCCTGACTGGTGAGTCTGACCTTGGACCATTGCTTTGGCCTGGAGTGGGACTGGAGATGCTCTCATTGACCTTGAGGGTGCTGTGGCCATGCAAAAGCCATTAGCAGCACACCTGAGGATGTGGAGGGTTCCTGATGCCTGCCAAGCTGTGGCCTCCAGAGTAAGGAGGAGGCTTGTCAAGAAACCATCTGCTCCTGTGCCTCTCCCTGGGCATTGGGATTAGAGGAGAGCAGCCCTTGTTTCCTGACAAATGCCAAAAGGAGTCCTCCCCTGCCTCCTGTAAATCTTCATCTCCTCAGTGCTACCTGCTGTGTAAATTGCTGTTGACCCCATAAATCCCCTCTGCTTTGCTATGGCTCCCCTGGCACGGGCCCTTCCCTGTAAATCCTGTGCCCTTCTGGGCAGCTGCCTGTTCCTGATCCCTGCTGCTGCTGCTGTAAATTCCCAGCTGTGACAAGGCCCTCCTGCAGGGGAAGGGGACTGAGGTGGGCACAGCTGGGGGACATGGAGGAGACGGTGGCTGCCCTGGGGCTCCTTAATCCCTCCTGGCAGTTCGTGTGTGACTTGCTCGCCCTCAGTGGCTGATGATGGGTGTCCTGGTTGCGGGAAGGTTGTCCTCCTGCTGGAAGCAGGACAGTGCTGGGCTGTTGTCCCTGCCTCTGTGTCCAGCTGGGTGCCAGGCTGAGTGCCCGTGCTGAGCTGCAGGGCCCCTGCAAGGGGCTGCTCCTTCCTGGGCTGCTCTTGGCTTCTGAAAGGAGCCAGAGCAGAGGAGAGATCTTCACTTACCCCTCAAGTGCTTTGCTTCATCCTGTGGCCTTGCTCCTCATGGCTGAGGCTAAAGGCGTGGCTCAGCCCTGCTTGGATGTGGCTATTGGAGAGCCATGGCCACCCGGTGTGAACGACCCCTCTCCACCCGCTCTTCCATATTCATGGAAGGAGCTGCTGCTGGGCGGAGAATGTCCCTTACAGTCCCAGGCAGCTGTTCTGTGAACTCGGGCAGGTTTCTGAGATACTGGTTCTGTGCCTTATGCTGCACAGGCAGCTGCACTGATGTTTCCTGCTTTGTGGATGACTCCAGGTCAGCAGACAGGCATGGGGCAAGTATCCATTAGGTCAGGTGGCTGCAAGACATGCAGGGAGCTGAGCACAGGGTGGTGGAATTGGCTCCTTGGCGTGAACTGTGTTGTCTATAACTTGTGCCTCACTGCACTGCATGAGGGCTGCTGGACTGCCCCAAAGCCCGCGAGAGCCGGCTGCTCTCCCGTACGTGGGCTGTCTCGGCTCATGAGTGCTCAGCGTGATCCTGATCTGCTGCATGCAGACAAGATGTGTGGATGTGAGCTCCTGAGGGGCAACGTGGACCTGCTGCTCTGTCTCTGAGACAGGAGGTTTGTGTGCTGGATGGTATTTGGCTTGCAAAATACCAACTCCTGTTACACCTGAGGACTTAGCAGACAACAGTTATGCTTGAACAGTGTTGCCTTTTTTTCCTACTGAGCAGGAGTGAGTGCTCACCTGAAATAGATGAGCTGTTGGGCCCCACTTGAGTGGAGGTCAGTGGTGCACCCAGTGGAGGATGTATAATTGGAAGCAGAATGGAGTCGCTGGAGCATTCAGGGATAGTGTTCTTGGCAAAGCCACCACATGCACACAGAATTTACAGACTTGTGTTTGGCTCCCCACAGAGTAAGATGATGCAGGAGCTTAGGATGGGTTGTCTTCCCAGCAAGCATTCACAGCGATTCGTTAAGGGAAGAGCAGGATAGGAGGAGTGAAGGGAGCGGGGGCTCTGGCTGCCGCGCTCTGCAGCACAGTGCAGGATGGAGACCCTTCCTGGGCTGGGAAGGATGGCAGGACATGCTGGTCCAGCCTCTGCATCCTTCTGTCAGGCACAGTACGTGTTTGTGGCAGTGGCTTGGCAGGCAGGGGGCCAACACTGTCATGGTCTGTGGAGATGTCCCACCCGCTTGTGCTTTTGGGAAGGATCTGAGCATTTCCAGGCTCCCAAAACACAGGGATATGAGTGTGAAGTGAGAGGGCTCTTGCAGATGCGACTTTGGGCCTGAAGCTATGGGAGAGGTATCGCTGTGGGTCTCTATCTTGACCAGGCAGCCTCTTGTTTCTGTAATGACTTGGCTGGTTCAGTTATGCCTGGGCCTCTCCAGCTTCTTCCCCGCTCTGGTTTCCTTCCAGTCTGGCCATGGCAAGAGGGGGTTCTTGCTTGAGCTCTAGGGCTAGAAAAGGTCCTTTCAGGCAAGGTCCTCACTAAGACAGGAGTCTGCAGAGTGGACAGCAGTTGCTCCTGACCCTGCTCTGCAAGCCTGGAGCTCCCCAACCGCTGATGGGATCCGGGTTTTATTTCATGGAGGTTCTTGCTCTGATGTGTCCCAGGCTGCGTGTGCCTTCCAGCCAGGCACTGAGCTGTGTGTGGTTTGTGGTTGGTTCTGGCAGCTGTGATCAGGCAAAAGGGCTTCCAGTAACAAGAGGGGATGATGGCTGAAGGTAATGCAGAGGGGTGGCTGATTCAGGTCTTAATAAACTACCAACCAACCAAATGGTTGCTGGAGGAGCTGGGGAGATATCGATAGGAGAGAAAAAGAAGACTAAGGCTGTCTTGACAAAATCCAGGTGGGTTCTGTTCCCTTGTGTGTGAGCAAAGGCTTTGGGGAGGCTCTTGGACCCAGCACGTCTATGTGGTGCTGCTCATGGTGCCTGTATCGGGTCAGGAGGGCTTAGTGGCCCTTGGGCTTTGTGTGGGACAAGTTGCATTTCTTGTGCTCTGAGCCTGGCTTGACTGTCCCCATGTCGGGTTCTGCAAAGATACTGGTGAAACTGTTGTCCTCTAGTTTTTGCCCCCTGGCATTGCACAGCTTGGGATATTTTTATTTTTTTTCTTGCACTGAATGTCTTGTACCTCTCATGGGCTTCTTGGATGTGCTGTATGGTGGGTGGGAACATGTGGACAATGTGTCCTGTGAGCCTGCCTGGACTGAATGAGTATAGTTGGGTATTTGGTCCATTTTCCTAATGTCAGTAAAGAAATGTCCTTTTTTCTATGAGGATTTTTATCCATATTCTGTTGTGTATTAATGGTGAGCTAGGATGCTGCTGTGGTCAGGCCTTGGAAGGAGGATGGAGCAGGAGATGTGTATGGTGACAGCACAGGGACATTAATAGCAACAAGGAAGAGAGGGGGCAGCGGAAGAGAGCAGAGGCAGTTTTTAAAAATCCATATAAATAGCAAAAAATAAATTTCCAGCAAACATTTCCAGTCCTGCAGTATTAGGGAAGAGAAGCACTAGAGGATAAGGAAAGCATGAGCAATAACAGCAGGGATTTAGAAAGAATAAATCTTGCCAGACAAACCTGATTGCTTTTTCTTTCTGATGGAATCGCAAAATTAGTGGCTGAGCAGAATGTGGAAATCCTAATATATTTGGATTTAGCAAAGCATTTGATATAGTGTCTCACCAAATCTTACTCTTAAAATTAGTTCAGTTTGCCTTGGATATGACACTGCCAAATGGATTGAAAACTGGCTTAGGGCCCTAAGCAAATAGCACTGGGCTGTGTTTGAGGAGGAGGGAGTGGGCAGCGCTGGAGCAGAGCTGCAAACCAGCTCGTTTAGAGAGCCAGGAATGTGGCCTTGGATCAAGGCACCTCATTGCGAGAATCTTGACAAACTGGCCAGAATTCAGAGGCGAGGGTGGGGGAAAAGGGACTGGAGGAGTCATGATACCCTGCGTGGATGCCGGAGGGCGAAGAGCTCCCGAGGTGAAGGAGCTTTGAGGAGGAGTGGATGGTTGTCCGTGGGAGCCGTGGGATGGATATTGGACCCGCATGAGCTGTTGTGGGGACCTGGCACCGGTTGCTGCCCGTTCTGGGCACCTCATTGTCCTCAGACCCGCGTGGCGGCACGGCGCCAAGCTCCCGATTTCATGGTCTTTTGCAGATATTACTGCATAAACAGGAAAAATTTCAGCATGACTGTCCAAAAGAACATCCCTGGTGGAGGGAGCTGGGCACGTTTCCTCAGAGAACTCTTGTGTCTTGGAGCAAGTCTGGCCAAAGCACAAGGAAATGGGCCTAGGTGGCTTGGGCCACCTGATGGGGATTTTTCTGCCCTCTGTGTGCTCAGCTGGGAAGGAGAGAGAGCAAAGAGCTCTGGTGACTCCATGGTGAACATGGTGGTTGTGGCTACCTCCGTGTTGCCTCCTGCAATATCTCACTGTGTGTTGGCAGGTAGAGCAGGCCAGCAGCTGGAAAAAAAGTTGGCAAACATCTGGTCACTGCTGAGTGCAGATAGGTGCTGGAGGGAGGAGGCCACCAGCACAGCTGAAGTCTTCTTGCGAGATGATGACCTCGCTGGTCACCTTGCAGAGGCTGGGCAGGACATCTGTTTGCTTGGTATCTGTGACACAGATTTGATCTTTTTTGGCAAGTCGCATTTTCAGATGTCAGGAAGGATGAGATCCAGAGTTAGCAGGGCTGAGATGGAGTTAAGCAGAAAGTCAAGGAGATGTAGCCAGACTCACTCCTGCAGGAGTGGTTGGGGACTGGAGTAGACGTGTGGACCCCTTGGGTCAGCACACAACTTACTCATCTGCCCCGTGCCCTGATCCCCCAGGCTATATTGCGGAAGGGGACAGTGCGGAACCAGGCAAGGTTCAGGGGATATTTTTAGCTGTTCTAATTGTGGCAAATAAATGCCATTCTTGTTGGGATGGAGCTATGGATAAATCACAACTAGTTCTAATGATGATAATTACCGGATTTCAATATTTATAGAAACGGGCGCTTCCTTCGTTTTGGCGGCTGCTGCTGTGCTCTCACCTTCACAGTTCGAAACTGTGGCTCGTTATCACTGCAGCTATTTATTTACTTGCACATTTTTAACCCCTGCATGACAGTGCACGAGAGAGCTCCAATGCTCTTGTCCCACCAGGACACCTGTAGGTTTTGGGCAGTTGCTGCAGGATGGGAAGAAGGCGCTTCCAAAGGGCCTGCTGCCTGGGTTCTTGCTCTTTGGGGAACCATGAGCGAGGTTCTCAGGTCGGCAAAGTTGCCTGGAGCTGCCAGGGCCTAGGACTTGAAAGAGTGGACATGGTTAAGCCTATTTTGATATGGATTCTTGCATGGACGAGCCCCGTGGATGTTCTGTGTATGCTGGAAGGTGCATGCTGTATCTGGGACAGGCCTTAATAGGGCTATGGTGCAACGTGGATCATCCAGCAACGGATTTGGACAAGTGTAAGGAAGGAGGTTTGTGGGGAGTATCTGCCTGCAGCAGCAGCTTCCGGACATCCTGATCAGCAGCTCCCTTTGCAGCCGTGCGTTTCCAGGAGGAAGCCGCTGTGTGAGCGGATAGGCTTGAGGGCAGCTCTTTGCCCACCACGTGTGCCTGGCTCGTGTCCATGCACGGGGTGCTCGGTGGGAGCCCTCGCTGCCTTGACTGACCCTGGCCTTGTCGGGTGTCCCTGGCCTGTGGGTCCTCGCAGGTGCTCAGACCTCTGCACCCATGGAGTCAGTGCTTCCATCCTTGGGCAAGGTGTAGAAAAGATTCACTTATTCAATTTGCTATCTCTCCAGTGCCACATAAGCTCTATTGATAAATTAATCTTATATTGTTGTGACTAAACAGCCCTGCAATTTTTTACACTGTGCGGTCTAATCTGTCTTGACAGCTGTATCATTAGTTTGTATTTGTTGTAATCTTATTCGCTGTATTGGCTGCGCGGTGTTCTCGTTGGAGGCTGTCGCGCCGCTGCCACGCGGGCTCTGGGCACGGCTGCCGGCTCCGTGCCCAGTGTCCCCGCGTGCGACGGGCGCGCCAGGAGCCCGCAACCTCGGCTGGCCTCGTCTCCCGGCCGGCAGCACCCTGAAATGCTGCTCTGATAGTGTCAGCCCTTCGTAGCGTCAGCTCCTTGCCAAAGCCATCGGCTCTCCAGGCCTGGTGAGACTCTTGGAGTTTTTGGTGTGGGGGAGATGGTAAAAATATGGATACTGGGAGATTGACGTGAGCATTTTAATGCTTCCTTAAAGTTTTGCTAAATGGCTCAGGGCAAGGCATCTCCCTTGTCTGTGCCTTAGTCTTCCCTGTTACAGGATTGGGCCTGTTCTGCCTCCAAGCTCATTTTATGGCTGTTCCTCCCTGGATGGTGCTGGAAGGGACTGCAGGAAACTGCAGATGTTGCACGACCATCAGCCAGGGCCTCTGCCCTGCAAGAGGGCTGTGATGGGCACCAGTGCAGCAGCATCGCCAGAGCAAGGAGATGGTGGCAGTGCCATGGGTGGCTTGTCCACTCCCGGGTCTTGGACCTGTGTTTGCTGTTCCTGGACAGGGGGTCATTGATTCAAGTCTTGTTGCTCTCATGGATACTTTGCTGGCTTTGCAGGCAAGTTTGCCTCAAGCTTGGTTTAAAATGAGCAAACTGCAGAGCAAAAAGTTTTGGGCTGATGCAATGAGATTTCTGCCAGCAGAGAGCAAAAGAGCCTGTTTCCCTGATGTAGGACAAGGTGAATAGGGAAGGAAGTGGTTTGACTTGGGCTTCTTCCTTTAGGTCTCAGCTCTTGACCCAGTCAGCCCTAGAGTGGAAAGGCCAGTGTTTCACAGGAGTGTGTGACCAGGTCTGGAATGGCTCATTCAACAGGTTAAGCTATTTTTTCCCCTTTGAGTGCATCCTTTTGGGAAAGCATTTGTGCTCTGGCAGGAGTGAAGATGTGCACAGCCCCTGAGGTAATGTGTGACTTGCACTTTGACAGTGCAAGTTATTTGGTCCTTGAACTTGGTTCGTGCACTCACGAGGACTGGAGGTCCCAGCAATGCTCCAAGCTGAGCTCCAACCATCCTGGCACCCACAACTCGCCCGCCAGCCTTGGTGCAGGGCTCGCCAGCGGCTGTGGGCCGGCACTGCCCGCACACTGTGCTCTGTCCTGCCAGGACTCGCAGGGACAGGAGGGATGGCTGTGTCCTGGGGCGCAGGGAGTCCTCCCTGCTGTCCCTGCAAGGGAAGCTGCTCAGCCCCCCACGCCAGGAGTGGAGATGGTGACAGGGCGCCTGGCACAGCTGTCCGGGATGCCGGAGTGCTGCAAGCAGGAGCCAGTGTGAGGGGAGCGCGTCCCAGGCGGGACCCAGCTGGGATCCGCTCCCACCCGCAGGCGCCGTGGTGGAGACGGGGATCTCGCGCACTCAGCCTGGACCTGGGGTTAGTGAGAGATGCGCTGGCTGCCACCAGCGAGGCTGTAGCTCCTGTGGCTCCTTGCTGTGCTGACAGCTCCTGGAGAGGACACGCATTTCCCACCCAGCTGGGTGGGGAAAAAAAAGCGGCTGAGTTTCCCCTGCATGCTTCAGACCTGAGGTATCCTGCAGCTCTTGGCGTACGCAGCGGCTCAATGCTGTCTGTATAGGCAGCCACGTCTGTCACCTGCAGCCCGTGGTAGCTCAGGGACACGGGAGGTGGGTGAGCACGGGCAGGGAGGAGGGCTCATCCCTGCGGCCGCAGCGTCTTGCATGCATGTGCACCCTGCTCTGTCATTAAGTAGGATGTACGTTTGCATGCAAAGACCCTGTCAGTGTTTTCAAAACTAGCTTATGGTTTAAAATCCCCAGCCTCTGCTGTTGGGTGGGAGCAGGGGGGACGGATGCGTTGGGATGGGCACCAACCAGGTGAGACCTTGGCCTCATTTCTAGGTGGGCAAGAGTCTTATAGTGGTGACCTGGTGTCTTCCACCTCTCTTCACAGCACTTGAGTCTTGTTTTGCACCTTGCTTTTTTATCAGGCTTGTGCTGCAGAAGTACAGAGAGGGTGGCAAAAACTTTCCTTGAGGTGGGCATCAAACTGGTGACAGAGCGAGTGACGGGACTCAGTTCTGCTATTGTGCCTGGTCTGTGCCAGCCTCCTGCCTTGCAATGAGGGAACACTCGGGAGGCCGTGTCTTGTTGCCAAACTGTCTCACCCCTCAGCTGACATGAGGATACATTGATTTTATTTTATTTTTTTCCTGGATTATCCCTGAGTAAATTGCAGATCCCTGCTCTTGCCTCCCAGAGGGATCTTGCTGACCCAGCGATGGCAGCCGCTGCTCAAGGGCAGCTTGTGTAACCTCTAGCACAGCCATTTCCTATGTCCTGGTGTCAACTGGAAGCCACAGGGAGTTTAGGATGGTGCTGCTCCACCCATACTGATGAGACTATTTCCATAGCAACAGCAGGATTTTCAAAATGGAAATGGGGAAGGATGTTTAAAAATAAGCCAGCCCATCTGAAAATGGGCTTGGGCAAAAAAATGCATAAAAGGGTGTCCTGGTAGGGTTGCAATGTGTCCGTGGGCCAGGCTGGTGCTGTCCTGTCCACCACTGGGCCACGCTGAGAGGCTGGTGATTTTGGGGCAGGGCTTGGGCTGTGGTGGCAAAGGGCTTTCCAAAGAAAGTAGCTGTGAGGTCTTCCTCTGAGCCTCTGCTTTCTGGGTTTGGAACTGCTCTGTGACCCTAAATGGTACCAGAAAGGAACCTGCGTGCCAGCAAACACATGGAGTGCCGAAAGAGCAGGTGCCATTGGGAGGCTGAGCCTGGCCACCTGGCTCCTTCCCTCTGGGATTGCGGCCGAGTGACCCGGGATTCCCCAGCACTCTTGCAGGGCTCGGCGCTGTCAGGGAGCGCTTTGGGAACAGCGCGGTGCCCCCGTGGACCTGTCCTGTCAGGCTGGTCCATAGGCTTGTGTGCCAGCCCGCGCAGGTCCGGCCGTGCCGCTCCTGCACGCGCGGGTCCCGCTGTGACGTTCCTGCACTCCTTGTCGCCGCTCCCCTTGCTGCAGACCTAGCCCTCCGTGCAGTCCCATGCTTGTCATCAAGGTGGTGACAAACACGCCTTCTCCCAAGGAAATAGCGTGTGTCATGGGGAGCCCCTTAGCAAAGGCTCTGCGGAGCCTGCGCTGGGCTCGGGAGCTGCCAGGGTCAAGCAGAGCCAATTGCTCATCTGCCGGCGCGTTTGATAGCCTGAGCTCCAGCCTTCGGCTTCGTTTGGCCCTGGTGAGGAGGAGGAAGGTGCTGGGGGAGATGGACATGCCAGGAATGCAGATGCAGACCGCGGCTTTGCAGCTGCGGGATCCCCAGCTGTGTGAGCGCTTGTCTGTTGTAAGGGGCTTCTTCATAGTTCAGCTTTGCCTTTATCTAGAGGAGTGGCAGCCTGAGCCTCGGTAGGAGATCGGAGCCGTCCCGGTGCTGGAATTGAGCTGGACTCGCTGCTTCCACGCTCGAGCTGGCGGTGTCTGGGGCTGTCAGGGTGTCAGCCCGCATGAACAGGAAGCGCTTTGCACAGCGCTACGTGAACAGAGTAGGGAGCTGGGAGACTCTTTAAAAAGTGTTTGCTTCCCCCCCTCCTCGTTTCTTCTCTGTGCTGCCACCTCCTGCCTGTGTCGTGTTTGTGGGTGCAGAGTTCGTTTTCTGTTAGGAGCCAACTGTCCTCCCACAAAATATCAGGGAGCGCGGGGCTTGGGATCATCCCGCCTTCGTGCCTGCATCCCCTCCTCCCCTGGGAGATGCTTTTGCCCTTAAATCTCTGCGCCAAGAGCCACCCGACGTGCGTCTCCATTGCAGCAAGCACACGCAGGAGGCGAGGCTTTTTTTTTTTTGCCGCGCGGTTTTGCGAGGGCTGATTGCAAACCACAGGAATCCAAACATTATCTTGAGGAAAAGCCGCTAATCTCGTGCCGCTGGCTGGCAACCTGTGGGTTTGAACTCTCGGCACTGGGATCTGGGAAGTGACCCCGTGTTGTCCCGCCCGGCAGCGGGGTTGGGAAGGAGCCCCCCTACCCCTGGCATGGGACATGGAGGAGGAGCCTGAGCTGTTTATTGCTGTGTGCGGGGCAGAGCTGTCTGGTGTTTGTAGCACAGAGAACAGGCCTGGGGGCTGTGGTCCTTGGCACAGGATAGACCGCATTAGGCTCGCTGGGTTCCTCGGGGCTTTGGCTTAGTGAGGAGCAGCCCCCAGGCTGGCCAGGGATTTGCAGAGCTGGCAGGATGGAGGGGATGGGGGCAGCCCCTGGGGAGGTCTCGGTGTGACCTCAGCCAGGGCAGCGGGCGGGAGCCTGGCTGCCCTCCAGCCCAGCTGGGCATTGCTGCCCTGCTGCTTGAGCTTCATGAGCACGCGGGGAGCCAGAGTGCAGGCTCCTTGGGAGCCTTCTAGAAAAACAAGCGGTTCCTGGGAGCAGAGCCCACGTCCAAGCCATCCTGGCGCTCCCGCGGTGCTCGGACAGCAGATTTCCTGGTATTTTTGTGAAATAGCCCCAGCAAGCCCAGCTATGGGGGCGATGATGGCTGTGGGGAAGGAGGATGAAGTGGGATGGGGTTCTGGGAGGAGGGTGTGGGATTTGGCTGCTAAATGGCTGTAGCTACAGCCGGAGCAGAGGGACCTTCTGGCATTTGCAGGGTGCAGCCCTTTGCTTTTTTCCCAGCTTTTAGGGAAGGAGAGGCAGAGGAGGAGGGAGCTGGGGGTGGGAAGGATCAGCTGCACAGCCTGAGAACTTGCATCTAAATTTAAACAAGATTTGGGATGGGTGGAAGGAGCAGAGCTGTGATGGGGATGTAAAAGCTCCCAAATTAGGCTTTTGTGGAGCCTGGGGTTTTAAAAAGGGCTCGCAGGTTTGTGTGGGGGCAGCAGGATGGAGCTGGTGACAGAGCACAGGGTCCCCAGGGCTGTCGCGGGGCTGGGAGCTGTGGGCTGAGCCGGGGACCCTGCACAGCCCCGGCCTCATGTCTGTTCCCGCTGGGATCTTCTCCTCCCGCATTCCAACAGCCAGTTTTGTGGGAGATTTTATTTTCTCCTTTTCCCCCCTCCATCTGTTTTCCTGTCTGCAGCGTGAAGTGCCATGCGTGAACGTTGCTTGGGGCGATCGCCTCTAGCTGAGCTGCGGCGGCTGCACGGGGCGTTACTGAGTGCTCCGAACCCCAATGTCTGGCTGACCCCGGCTTCCCCCCGGCTCTCGGACGCTACTGGTTATTCCTGCAAGGTGGAATGGGAGCGATTCCCTCGCTTTGGGAAGGCTGCTCATCTTCCCTGCAGAGCGTTAGCGCGGAGCGCTGCTGCCGCCGGAGCAGAGCACGGCAGCTCTGGCTGCAGGAATTTGTGCATAACTCTGATTCCTGGAAAGCTCCAGAGTTGCTCCAAGGTGGGAGAATCCCACCCGCGGTTTGAAGTTGCAGAGAGAGTTTAACAAGGCACTCTTCTGATTTCTGATGCCAACTTTGGCCAGGGCGCTGGCTCCTCTGGGAAATGCTCCTTGATCTTTAGACCCCACAAAATGCTGCCTATAGCTTAGTCCAAATTGTATAAAATATTTTGGATAAATATTTTGGATAAAAGCCTCTTCCTGGGACCTGGCTAGTGCAAGGGGTGCTGGCTGTTGCCTACAGGGAAGCTGTCCTGCTCTCCTTGCAGCACAGGGTGCTGTTTTACCTTGATCTGGGCTCTGCACATGTGGTGCAACACATAGACACCAGCAGGTCTGTGGTGACAGTTCCAGGGAGGACAATCTGCTCCGCTGTCCCGCAGCTCTGCTGCAATGTGTGACTGCCCCTCCTGGCACAGGGACCTGGCGTTACTTGCTGTGCTGAGCAACAGCAATGAAATAAGTGCCGTGCTGGGGGAATGGCCTTGTCGCCAAGCCTGCCACCCTGAAAGGAGGGATGGATGTGGCTGGTGCTTCAGGAGGGGGAGCTCTTACAGGTGCCAGACAGATGTTTCACCCAGAGGTGGGCCCCGTTCCTGTCCTCATGCCTGTGTTTGTGCCACAGCCAGCAGGGAGGATGGAGCCAGGGAGCCTAAGGCTGTGCTCCAGTGACTGTATGGACATGGATGAGGCCAGGGCACTGGCCCCACTTTCTGCTCCCTCTGATACTGTGGCTCATGGTGACTTTGGTGCTCATTTCTGACAAACAAGGAGGCTTTGGTGATGTGTGGATTAACCCCAAATGCCCGAGGTTCTTGCCTCTGACCCCACGGCTCGTTCATCCCAGCTCTAGCTCATTATCAGTGATGGGAAATTAAGAAGGTTATTTGTTATGATGGCAGTTGTACTGTTCCCTGCAGCAATTCCTACCTCTGGCACCTTGCCTTGTGCTTCCTCCTTCCCTTTGGGAGGTGGGTGCTGGCTGTAACTTCCTGCGCTGCAAAGCTGGGGATGTGGCACGTGGTAAGGGCAGCATAGGGCTGCCGGGCTGCCCTGCAATCTGGGTGCATGAAGGCAGCCCGCTGTCCTCGGGCCGTGCCCTCGTGCAGGGTGCTGCCTGCTCCCAGTCCATGTCCTGGATCCACTGCAGGACGGGGAGGCTGTGACAGGGTGAGCTGGAGGCTGGTGGGGTCTTGGGGAGGAGCAGTTCGATGCACAAGCTTGGGCCAAGACTCCCTGTGTGTGAAAGAATCTCATGCCCTTCCTGCCTCTTGTGCTGGGAGACTAAAGGGCTGTTTATGATCTTCATTGCGTAGGTACTGCTTTCTGTGCTTTAAACGCATGAGCTTTGCCCTGCCTTTGCAAGCATCTCCTGTGTGCGCTTAGGGGAGCCAGACAGCATCGTTTAATTGCGCTGCCTGGAACATTTCTGTGCGTGCTCACAGCAGAGCTTGAATCTGTCACTCAGGATGGTTTCTCAGGGCATCTCCTATGCTGGAGTGTCTTTATGCACCAGTCATGTTAGATGCTGCGACCGCAGCAGCTCTCTGCAAGTAGCAGTAGCTCCCAGCCAGCCTGGCGACAGGTGGGCGCTGTGTGGGTGAAGGCCGGGCTCCCGACGGTTTGTTCCCCAGGGGATCCGCGCGCTCCGGGTGTGCAGTGAGACCCTGCAGGAAGGGGCCTCCTCGCCTCGCCATGGCTCTCACTTTCTGGTCGGTGTGTCCAGAAGCTGAGAGAAGATCCTGGAGTTATTTGGGATACCGGAGCTGGGCTCAGCTCGGGGCTTGGGTAGTGTCTGCTCTGGTGCCCAGCCAGCAGATTCATGGAAAGCAGGAATCTCCAGGCAGCTCTGCCCTTAGTTTTCTTTGCCCTGCCTTTCTGGAAGGGTCCTGTTTGCATCATTGGGCTGGTTATGGTGAGAGAGAGGGGACCTGGGTGCATCTCCCTTGCCCCCGGACCTGGGCGCTCCTGGCACCCACGTGCCCCTACGTGGCCTTGACTAGAGGAGCAGATCTGTGAGTGCAGAGGGAGCCGTGCTGCGGCGCTGTGTTTTATGATCGTTACCCTGACGAATCTCAATTATGCTATAGAGTTATGCTAATAATTATTTCTAGAAAGCTGTATTTGGTACCTCCCCGCCTTTTACCTCTCTGACCTCAAATTATCCTTAATGATGCAAAGTTACCTGCTGCAGGGTGACTTTTACATGTGATTTTGGGTAAAGGAAAGCCTGCACTTTAAATGGGGAAAATACCGACCTCGTAAGTCTTTATTCAGCTGCACTTTCCTTTAATACCTAGTTACCAATTCAATTTTATAACTGCCATATTGAGGAAATAAAGTCCTTCGTGCCTCTGGTTAATAAATGTATGTGCTAAGTGCTTTATAATGCAATGAAAGATGGCTGGTTTCCTTATGGCGTGTTCACGGCCTCCCTGTGGAGATGCTCTGTCTGGGTGCTGGACCGAGCTGGGGCGAGTTCAGCACCTGGTGTGATGGTACCTGCGCTTGAACACAGAGCTGCTCTGGGGAGAGGTGGGACTGGGCGCGGGTCCCTGAGCAACCTTTGAGCTGTTGACCAAGATGCTGGGGGTGTTTTGGACACCTGGGGACAGGTAGGGGCAGCAGGAGAGGTGGGTGCTGGCAGGAATGGCTCTTTGTGACCAGGGCTTGGGCTTGGTCTCTCTGTCCCAGTGCTGGTGCTGGGGTGGGTTGGCCCACAAGTGTTGGGGTCCCTCGCTTACCCATGGGGTGCAATGGTGCAGGTAGGAGCTGTAGCTCACTCCGAGCAGTGATGAGTGTGTGTCCGTGCGGGTGACATGAGGGTTATTTGTGGTCCTCGCTGTCTCAGCATGCCCGCAGTTCTGTCTCTTTGCTGGGGAAAATGGTGTAGAAAGAGAAAGGCAGCCTGCATTTACAGCCTGTTAAACCTGCCATCCAGGTGACCCAAAGACACACTGAGAAGCTGCTGTTAACTCAGAGGAGGTGAGAAGATGCTGTTAACTTGGAGGGGAGGGAAGAATCATTGCTGTTCCCCTGCATGTGCAGGTACCTTGGACTCAAGCAATCCCCAGATACCACTTAATGCTGTTTGTAAACCCTTGGGAAGAAGTTTTGGTGAGCACAGATGTGCATTTGTGCAGCTAGGAAGGGCTGCCTGGGATGAGGACAGTGCTTGCAAGTCCCGTGCCTGGGATCCTGCAGGATTTGCTGGATGCAGTTTGTCAAACCTCTCCATGCCACCCCTTGTGGCATGTAGGTGCAGGTGGCTGCATGGCACCCGCTCCCAGAAGGAACAAGGTTCTGGGACCAGAAAAGCTCCTTGGCTTGTAGAGCTCATGAAGCACCTTGCCACCCCTGTCAGCTGTGGGTGTGATGGCTTGAGGGACCTGGGGACAAGATGCTCCAGAGTCCTTGTTTGCAGCTAATGGGGTTGGAGGGAGGGAATACATGAAGGAGGGGGATGAGGAGGGAGCCACTGGAGGAACCAGAGTTTCTGAGAGATGCTCAGGGACTGACTCCACTGTTCTGCTGTTGTTCTGGAGCTTTAGGAAGTCCTGCAGGCTTTGGCAGGTCATCTCGTGCTCTGTCTGTGAGCAGTCATTGTGTGGCATCACAACAGCCACCCAGACGTGGGTTTTGTGCCCTCCAGGCCTCCCTGTCACCTTCAGGGGCACCAGTTGAAGGAGGCCAAAGATTATTAAGAGATGACTTAGCTCTACCACCCATCAAATTTGTATTTGCATGGTCTGGTGTGCCAGGCAGTTTGTTAATAATGCTAAACTTATTGGATAATTGAAAGCTAATGCTTCTGCCTGGATCACTATTCATGGCATTCCTGGCTGACAAATCTGATTCTTACTGCCCTACAAGAAGAGTCAAATGTCCTTGTTTCGTGTGTGCGTGAGGGTGTGCATACCCATGCAGCACACCTCTAAAGCAGATGTCACCTACCCCATGAGTAAATGAAGCTGAGCGTGTCCTGATGAAAAGTCTTCTCCTAGTAAGTCTTCTCTAACTGTGTTAGGTATAGATTTGGGTAGCACATGTGTACACATTCTATATAACACTTGGCTCTTACTGAGTGCCTTTTTCAGCTATTGACCACAGTACTTGAGAAGCTGGAAGAGATTAGATAAATATTATCCTTGTTGTATGAGGAGGGTGCAGAAAGGCCAGAGACATTAAGTAGCCTCAAGATAATCGCTTGGTAAACTGGTATCAGAGGCTATTTTTTTGCCTGTCTTCTGTATTTGGGACAAAATAAGTCCGGTTGTGTTGACATCTGAGTGTTTTTTGTCTCCCTTACTGTGTTGGCCACATAGTGGATCAGGAACATATTGACCTGCTCAGACCTGTTATGTGACCTCGAAAGTGATATCGGACTGCAGTGACAAATGCCACCCTGCACAGTGTCTGTTTGGATGATAGGAGTTGCCAGACCCTCCTTGCAGTGAGTGAGGCTGATTCCTGGTGCTCCCAAAAGTCCTGGAGACTCACCGATAGCTAGAGCATGGGACGTGGTGACCCCACCATCAAGGTGCTCTCTAATTTCTTTCTTCCCTTGTGTGACATAAGGCAGGTACCTGCTTCTCTGCTGGCTGCCTGGCTCTGGGATTTGGGATGAAATGTGTTGCCTGTGAGCTGCAGAACTAACAAACAAGGTTTTGCTCTTTGCAGGCTGTTTGTAATAGTGGCATTATGCAAGCCACGGAGTGACTGTGCTTTAAAGGGGTGTTTGTAGGTGCATGAGGGCTGAGATTGGCCTGCCAAATTTAGCTTGCATCAGATTAACCTCAAATCTTCCTCTGACAAGGTAACTAATTTCCTAGGCCGAAAGAGAAGTCAGTGATGCTGCTCTGTCTGTGTGTCAGTGAAGAACAGGATGCTGAGAAATGTTTTCTTTCTCTGGTGAAGGCCCAGGATAATGTGGCTGTTGTGGCAGGGGAGCCAGATGGAGGAGAGATGGTGATGGGACATGTTGAAAGGCCAGGCTATTCTTGGAGATGATCCTAGTTTGTCTTTGCTCAGGACACTGCCTTGAGTGGGCTCCTCTGCCAGGGGGTGACGGGCAGTGCCTGGGTGGAGGGAGCCGGGTGGCAGCGGGAAGAGCTGCAGTAGCAGAGGCTGGAGGAGCAGAGATGATTTAGCACAGAGCACAAGTGTGGGCACAGGTCTCTTGCAGGTTTTTGATGACAGCTGGTAAACTGTATCAGCTGGAAGCGAGGTGGCAAATAGAAGTGCTCAGGTGCCCTGCTGGGTCATGGGGTGGAGAAGAGCCCCTGAACTGATGTGGTAGAGGCAGATGTGACCTTACCCAGAAAGTCTCGTCATTCCCAGTGTGAATAGGGAGATTTTAGTGCTGTTGTACAAGTGAGACCTTTCCCAGCGACTGCTGTGTGTCCTGGTCACCCTTCTTGGAGAAAGAAGGATTTAAATAGGATGATGAAGAAAAGGGAGACCCAGCTCTACCAAAAGGAGGGTGCACGTGCCTACTGTGTAGGGTCACAAGTGTGAGTATCAGTCGTACTAGGCCTGAAACCAGAAACCAAATAATCCTGGCACCAAGAGCTCTGAGCAATATATCTGTATCACTTCTGAGACTTGATTTAGAGTCTCTTCAAGGTACTCGAGACAATTTGCCTTGCACTTTGCTGCTTGGTACAGATGTGCTGCGTTAGGAGAGCTAGCCTCGTATAACTTGTAAATGATAGTGGGGAGGATTTGACTCTTACTTGTAAGCACCTTGCAAGGAGTCAGGAGAAATATCAGGAAAGGAGAAGAGCTGCTTAAGCTAAGACAGTTTTGATGCAAGAGCAGGTGGTTAGGAGTGCATTTAAGCAAGAAAGGAGAGGAGCAATAGTCCAAGATTTTGGTGCAAGTATAGAAGGTAAAGTCCTAAGTAATTTTTAGGTAAAGTTTGATCAGTCTGTAAAATGTATAATATGTACATTATTGCATAATATGTAAAATTTGTAATTAATAATACATGTATTAATGTATAATGTAGCACTCTGCAGTGCAGGCAGACTGAAGGACTCAGCAGGTCCCTCCAAAAAGACATGAGGTGGTAGGAGGCAGAGATTTAAAACCAAACCAAACAAACCTGCTATCTCAGCACTATTAGTGATGTGGCTTTGTGATCTTGGTTAAAAATCGGAATAGACTTTAGAAGGATGCGTATGCAGTGAGCACCTCACGATTCAGGAGTTGTGAAGTATGGTATTGGCCTTGGGGCTTTTGCATCTCACAGAAGAGCTGTGTACCTTGGTAATAAATGAGGATTGCTGTAGGAATATAATAGAGAAATTTGCAGGGCGGGAGGGAGTTACTGTATTCCTTCCAGGTTCAGGAATTTAAGCAGAGGAGAAGGAAAGGTCTCCATCTTCAGCAGTAATAGGGCAGATAGGAGCTTTTTAGGGCAAGCAAAACCCTGGGAGGAGAAGCCAGAGAACTGGTTTGGCATACTGAAGGACCTGAAGAAGCGCTTAAGGATTAAGTGTGTTGGGAGTGTTTTAGGTGTGTGTGGTTTTTTTGTTGTTTTTTTTTTTGTTATTGATTACAAAATTGCAGCAGTTGCACAAGAAAGCAAACAAACCAATCACAGCTTTACCCTCTGAGCTTTGGAAATAAGATATACTTGTTTTGTTGTGTTTTTAAAGTGAATTCAGGTGAATCCAGCTGGTGCTGAGGTGCTCTTTTGTCTCAGAAGCAACGTGGATACAAATAAAGAGATGTTCCAGGTGCATCCTTGGGGTGTCTGTGAACCAAGACTGATTTGTCACCTCTGGGATTGAGGGTAGATTTCCTTTTAGTTTTAGAGAGTCAGATAAACATAAAGAGGAAGAGACATTGCTGGGGATCCCTGGGAAGGGCAAAGCTGTGCAGATGCAAAAAATCTTCAGAAAAAACTTGAAAAGTGTCTGTATGGTAGATAATATCATCTTGAATTAGGTACACAGTCAAGAAGGGGACCTCAGAGTCCTATCTCCCTCCATGCGAAGCAGCCCTGTGCTGTGTGAAAAGTGCAGCTCTTCATTTCAGCTCTTGCTTCTCTAGTTGCTCCTTTCCTGGGTATGTTATGTGCATGTTAAATAACTTCGCAGAGCGTATCTGGGTAGGAAGGGTCATTGGCTGCCTTAGGGAGGCTGGAGCGCAGGTTGCGGAGTTGTGTTTAGCCTTGTGTCCTGTCACTGCTGGACTGGCTAAGCTGGAAGCACAGCCGCTCTGAAACACAGGCAGTCTGGGCCAGTGCTGTGGCCTTCGTCCCCTGGCCCGTAGCTGCTCTGCGCCGTTTTGTGGATGGCAATGGATATATGAATTTTGAGACAGGAGGGAGTGGGCCAAGGGACTTGTGCTTCTGCCAATCCATTTCAGCGCTCTCTATTGCAACAGCCCTATACCCCAGAGCCGAGTCCTCAAGGTCTTGCTCATGTCTGTTGCTGGGAACAAGTGGAGGCCTCCTCCTACCTGTTCTAAAATGCTGCCTGTGTGGCTTTCAATATAAGGTCAAAAATAACATTACCTTTATCTTTAGCAAATGCGTAGTCAATAAAACAAGAGCTAGTCTGGTCTCCTTCAGAGCTGCTCCATAGTTGCTGCCATGGACTGCTCCTTCTGCCCCTAGGGCCTGGGATCAACACGGTTACTCCAACATGGCCTGGCAGGAACCTATGGTACCTGCCTCCTACCCTTTTCTGTCTTTGCCTTGGAGGACCCTCTCATCTCAGCTTTAGGAATTGCAGGTGGGAAATGTCTTCAGCCTGTGTCTCTGGCCTTGCTTGGAGTGATCAGGCCAGTTTTTTGAAGTCCCCAAGAAACCTGTGTCCCAGAACCTGATCTCGTGGTCCTGCATTTCCTCTGAGCTCCATCCAGCCATAAGTCTCTTGACAGACACCTCCCAGTCTGTGCTCTGTCCTGCAAGTTGTTGCAGGAGCTATAGACTTTGGCAGTGAATATGAGATTGCTCCAGCAATGCCCTGTTCTTCAACCTCCCTGGTATGCAGGCAGTCCAAGCTGATGAACAGGCCATTTATGAGGAACCGTAACTTACGTTGTTCAGTGTCCTTCTCTTGCATCCTTATGCTAGCCACTTTGGATATGTAGACAATTACAGAACATGTGGAAAGCAGAGGTGACTCAGGCCTCTGCTTTTCTTGGATCTGCATGGTGAAAGAAGATAAACATATTTAGTTTGTCCCGGGTTAGGATTTTGGATTTTTTCCCCCGTTGGATAAATATGTGGGATATGGTTCAAATAGGTCCATGCACTTTTCTCATTAGTTCATCTGTTCTTATAAAAACTTTTTTCTCAGGAAATAGTGAGTGTTGGGGGAGGGATGTACAGTCCCCTTGATTGTACTGGAAGTGGTAGAAGATTCCCTTTCCACTTCTTACCCTCTGGATCATGTGGTGTCCTGCAACCTCCTCACTCAAAGTGATGCAGCTCTTGGCTTTGGCTGATAGCCCCCACCCTGAATCACTGGAAAGGGTCTCTGGGGCTGAGACTAGGGCCAGTTATTGCATTAAGGCAAATGTGACTTTGTCTGCATGCGTTCCTTCACTCTGAAGTGGGCTCATCTTCATGGATGGTCTAAGGGGACTGGCCAGATGTTTTTCTTCCTCTTGGTTTTTGACAGAGGGACCCTCCTGAAAACCCTTGCACTCCCTGCTGAGGATGTGCCTGAGTTTAGGCACAGAGGCTGATCAGGCTTTGTGCTTCATGAGGAGGAGTGAGTAGAGCTCTCAACAAGAATTTTACTGGGAGTAGAACTCAGGAAAAGCCTCCCTGCTTCCCTCAGGATATGGGTGCTGGATCTCTGCTGCCTGCCCGTTGTAAGCAGTAGCATCAGTGGCCTTTTGGTCTCTCCTTCCAGCTTTGTCAGGACAGGAGCCCATATCCTGGGCTTCTCCTTCAGGTGCTGCGCTGCACAAAGCCACCTATGGCTTTTAGCACTGTCACTGGTCCTTCATGGACCAATTCAACCAAAAAGCCACCCAAAAGGGTGAGGAGGCCGCTGTGCTCGGTAGCAGAGGCCTGTGGCCGCAGCGAGCAGGCGGCAGCCCTGCTCCGATGCCATCGATGAACAGGGACCCTGTTCCCTGGTGCTGTCGATCTGTCACCTTCCCCCAGCTCTAATATTTACTGAATAACGATCCTGCAGTGACAGATCTATTTCTGTTTTCATTCTCTATAACATACCTGCCAGAACGCCCCGGGCGACTGAGGAATTTATTATAAAGACACAGTTTCCAGACTAAGTTTGGTGTTTTCCTGCCAGCAGTGCTCCAGCCTGCAAAGACCAGGACCTGCTTGGCCACGCTACTAAGAGCCTGGATAAATACATGTCTGATTTGGGATTTTTTCCCCTCGTGTTTTTGTTGAGAGGCTTTATTTACTTTTCCACCTTTTCCCTGAACTGTCTTGATCACGTCTTTAGTTTACCAATGTGCACAGGTTGGTCCGGAGAAGGAAAATGAATTAGCCAAGGACATGTGATGGATTGGTTGCACATTACATGCTAGAAACCCTGGGTAAAACCATGTTGTTTGTCTTTCCCAGAGTGCTGGGAAAACAGAATAAAATAAAAAACAGCATGAGAAACTGCTTGTTTTGGCAACGCGATGCATACCATGTGTGTCTGGGGATGCGGATGCTGAAGCCAGAGCAGGTCCCAGACCTCTCCTGTGTTACAAAGCTTTGACTGAAAAAAGACGGGAAGAGATGCGGATCAGGAGGTAGGGTACAACCTGTTCCACGTGTGCTGCCCACTGCATGTTGTGCTGCTGCTGAGTCTTTCCTTCCTCTTCACAGACACATAGAGAACTGGAAGAACTTGCAGACGCTGAATGCTGTAGACATGGAGCTGTACACTGGACTCCAGAGACTGTGAGTATGTCTTGTGTTTTGGGGAGGAGAAGGGCACTGGGCAGCCCCTTCCTTCCCAAGCAGGAGGTCCAGCAGAGACCTGCTCTTCTCTTCTGTCTGTTGCCTCCACCCTGTGATATTTGGAGCTTGCTAGTTGTTGGCACCACAATATTTTTCTGTGAGACTTCACAAAATGGAGATGAAGTGCTGTTTGGTCCTTCCTGGATCTGCGCGGAGGAAGATTGCTAGCTCTTGACAGCTCAGTCAGCATACATCAGCCCTGACCTCCCTCTCCCTGCTGTTCTGGTGCTGGGCTTGTGCATTGTTCTGACTCATTGCAGCCCTACAATGAGAAATTCCAGCTGTCTTTATCAATCCTTCAGCACTGGCCTGTTGGGTCTCCGTTGCTGCACTTGCCATCATGGTAGTGCTGCGCGATAAGGAGATCACATCCCCTCACACAGCCCTCGAAGCACAGGGAGAAAGCAACTCTGCATGTCGCAGGTGGGAAACTGGGGTCCCCAAGAGCGAGGGGTCGCCAGCCCCTTGGGCGGCCCGGCCAAGTAAGGGGCACGACCCACCCTGCACAAATCCCCCCTCCCGCACTGCAGACAGCCCTGCCCCTCGCTGGGTGCCCTTCCTGCGAGACCTGCAGCACTGCTCGAGGTTAATTTGAGACCCTCCTAATGTGTTTCACAGGCAGCTCTACATTAGCTACCATTTGACCGCAGGCGAGAAGAGGCGTATAGTGCCGAGCGCCGGTAACCGAACCCCGGCGAGCCGTGCACTTAGCACGTCCGCTCCGCAAGCAGGCTGCCTGCTGCTCCTCGGCCAACCCAAGAAGCAGCAGTGGAGTTGGGTGTATTTTTGTCTGTAGCAGATACTTAATAAGTCATGGTCATGGTGCTGATACGGCTTCTCGAAACAGAGAAAGATGGAGAGAAAGAGAATCCTGCTGCGATATCCATTTTGTCCTGCACAAAATACTCGCCCGTCCTTCTCATCGCTCTAAGCAGAGGGGTTTTCTGCTGGACTGAAGCATGTTCAGTTCTCCCCAGGGCTGCGCACCCTCATTGCAATCTCTGAAAAGACAAATTTCTTTTGACTTGCGAGCACCTGAGGTGGCATCCGCCTTCAGTTAGGGTTGAGGGCTCCAGAGTTTAGTGCAGGTGTCTGAGTGTAGGGCAGTGTTCAACCTTGGCCCCATCGCTGTCCTTTCGAATCTCTTTCCAGGACAATCAGGAACTCAGGGCTACGAAACATCCAGCCGCGGGCGTTTGCGAAGAACCCCCACCTGCGCTACATGTGAGTTGAACCAGTTCCTGCTCTCTTTCCTTGCTTCTGCTCCCTGGTCTTTTGGATCCTCTTGAAAGGGCCGTCTCCAAAGCATCGCTCCACCAGGAGAGTGACACGAGGGAATGAGAGGCAAGAAAGGAGCGGGGGCGCAATAGCTGGTGATTATGGAGGGGGAGGACATGTGGAGATGCTGGGAAGTGAAAGGGTCTCTGGTGTAGGGATGGAGGAGGCTGGAGCATTGACTGGCTCTCCTGCTCATGGGTTTTGGTGCCTAATGACAGGGCCAGCTTTGATGGCCCCTCTAACGAGCACCAGCATCATTAGCAGCCTTGCTGAGGGGCTGGTTTCTCTTTTGGTGGAGGTCACGGGCTGCAAGTGGCGCACGGCCTGCACCTGCCCGTCATTAGCTTTGCACCAACGGGGGGTTTCCAGCACAAATTTCTCTTCTGGGCGTGTGGCTGCCAGCCGTGTTCTTAATTATTGACCCATTAGACCGGCAGCAGGCCTGGTGCAGGGAGCCGCTTTGTGCGGCAGGATGGGATGAGGCAGAGGGGTCTGAAGCTCCCAAGTGTAGCTCCAGGAGGGGGTGAGTCCTTGCACAAGCATCCAGGCCCAGACAGTGGTGTTCCAGGGAATTCCTGTGCTCCTGGGGCTGAGGAGGCTGGTTTCTTTTCTCTGGGTGTTTATTTTTCCCAAGGCAGTAAGTGAAGGTCTGCTGAGGGTACGAGGTCCTTCACGGCCTTGAGACATCTCATCCAAGTGACTGTGTTTGAGGTCACCCCCTTCTTTTAGCATGGCAATGGGGTTGGTGAGAGGTCTCAGCCTTGGCAGTGAGCTGATGGGCTGGTGGAGGGTGCACGTCTCCCTGCTTCGCACAAACTGGTGCTCGTGGCTCCTGCCATGAGAAATGGTAGTAAGCCCCTTTTTTAATAGCTGTTTGATGCTGCAGACCCATGTGCCCATCAATATGGTCATGTTACTGGTGAAGGGAGATAGATGCAACCTGCAGAGCAGGATATATTTATCTTTTGATGCCTGCTCAGAGATGATGTGAACCAAAAACCCCCAGATCTTCCTTTTTGGAAAACCCGTTCCAGTTGCTAAGTGACAGTAAAGTACTTCCTAAATAGGAGATCTGCAGTACCAAAGGGTATGAATAGTTATGGACATTGTGAACAAGCACAGGGTCTTTTTGAGTTTAAAGAAGGGCGTATTTTGTTATAATAAAACCTCCTTAATGCTGACCATTGGGATTTGCCTGATTTCTGTTCCTCATTATTTTGATTTGTGGTGGCTAATGTTATTTTTGTAGCTGTTTGTTACTGGAAAATGGTCTCTCTGAATGCTTCTGCCAATTGATTGTTTTGGTTTTGTTTGTTTTTTGAGGGTGGTTTTGTCAGTTGTGCAGTTGCTGTTTATGTATATAACAGATAAAGTGAAAAATATTGGTTTCTTATAATACTAGTTTGGACATTCATAGTTTAGAAGGCCACATATGGACATTTTGAGCCTGAGTGTGTGTTGTTAATGTGTTAGGTGCAATTGTTGCTGCTTTTCCAGATAGCTTTTAGTTTTGTCAGTTGAGATTACTTTTGAGATGGAGGGAAAAAAAAAAAAATATCCGTCTTGTGTCAAGAGCTAAGGTTGGTATGTTGTGATGAAATATGTGTTTGTTTACTGCTTGGGCCATGTAAGATTTATCATGTTCTTAACATCTTTCTTTCCTTGCCTTTGGAAGCTCGAGGCAAGTAACTGTATTATTTAGTTAGTGTCTGCTAGTGGGTTTTGATGCTGTTCCTGGGCTGCGGCACCGCGGCCGCAGTCTGTGGCTGTTGGCAGGGCGGCTGCGGGGCCACCGCTCGGCTTGTGTGACACGGCGAGGCCCTGGGGACGGAGCCCTGTGCGCCTGGCCCTGCGAGGCCAGCGGGAGGCCCCGCGTGTCGCAGCGTGGCGATAGGGCCATCGTGACACCAGGCACCCAGTGTTTGGTGGCACCTTGGTGCTCTGCTCCTTTCTGCCTAAAGGCTTCAAGTCTGTAACTTTGAAATTCCTCGGGATGGAGGACAGGAGATGACATGTGTGGTGCGGGACCGGGATCAGAGTACACTCATCCCAGTGTCACTTAGGCAGCCCAAACGCTCCCTTTGCCTCAGGCCTCTTGTGGCTCCCACCTCTTGGCCGAGCAGACAGGATGCTCCTTGGTCTTGGAGCAGCCTCACGGGCACCTGGTGCTGCTCCAGGGCCTCCCACAGAGAGAGCAGGTCCGTGGGATGGGGCCAGCGCAGTCGGATGTCTTCTCCGCTCCCTCCAGCCGCTATCTTGGAAGGGGCTCAACTTGCTGAGGGCCTGACATTTTCTGCAGCCGCTGCACGCAGGAGCCAGGATAAAAGGATTAATGGAAATGTCACTCTGCCCTAAATCTAGGGTGCCATAACTGGGGACAGTAGCTGACAAGAGCAAGTGATACTGTCCCCAACCTCTTGCAGTAGAACTGGCTGCAGACGGCTGCAGCTGGCCGGATGCAGGAGCAGGACTGGGGCCAGCTCATGCTGTGGGGCTGCGAGAAGCCACGCGGGCCCCATTGCCTGGGTTTTGCTTCCCGTTTGGATGGTTGCGGATGAAGTTGCCAGGCAGCAGATGATCCCAAGAAATGATGGGGGGGCTTCATCACCAAAGTTCTGACACAGGGTGGTGGGGACTCCAGACTGGACTTTCCATGGGTGCTACAAGCTGGCTCCGAGGAGCAGCAGGCATTTTTTGGCTAAAGCTTGTGTGCAGATTTAGGATTCAACTGCTGGTTTTTTTCTTTCCTCCTCATTCTAGGTTAATTGCACCCTCTCTTCACCCCCGGAGAAGTGACTTCTTCCCTTCCCCCTGTGTCTTTTAGCAAGGTTTTCTCCTCTCAGATGGGCCCAATAGCTCTGCCTGCTCCCATCAGCTTCTATTTCTGGCCCTTCCACAGTGCATGCACTTGTCTTCAGACCCCAGCTGTGCAATCACAAGCAGATCACTTATCCCAGCTCTAATTGCGGGAGCTCAGATTTGTGGGAGTTTGATAATGGTTTTGGATGAGAACTTGGCTTTTCCCCCACCCCTTTCCCATCACAGTCAGGGAGGAAAGGTGAAACCATGAGGAGATTATTTTCTTTTTTTTTTTTTTTTCTCCCCCACCCTTCAGCTGCCTGAGGGTGGATGTCAAAGAGCTCTCGAGTGCAGCCTGGCATGATCATGCCTGTCCTTTAAACTTTAAAATGAGGCTTGTAGGAATGAGAGGCTTGGGGCCAATCTAGTGAGTGGAAGAGCAGTGAGCAACTGGAAATGAGAGCCCATGGTGAGCTGTCATCCTGTAAATGGCTTTGGACCCCTGCTGCCCCTCTAGGAAAGGAGAGAGCCAGGACTCCATGACCCATCTGGTCTTTGTGACTGTGAGGTCCACCAGTGATAGAGACAATTATGCAAAATGTAATGGTGGGATTTGCAATGTGGGTCTTCCTTTCCTGCTGGCAACAGAATGGAGACTTTTTCCACAAGCACTGGCCAGCAGCTGAATGCAGGTGGATGTGACCTGAATGTGATGTAACCCAGCATCTTTTTGTGCTCTTGTTCTGAAAGTCTTCCTGCTGGCCAGTTGCCTGGGTGGGTTAGTGGTCCTGTTCTTGTGCTGTATTTGATGGCCACTTGGTTAATATGAGGATGGTCCTGAAGAACTGCTTCCTTCCTGCGCTCTGGATTTGAGGACCAGCAACTCTAGACTTGAGCCTTATAGCCAAAATCCATTGCAGTTAGTGTTAGCAGGATAGACAGCAGAACGTACAGAACACTTAGCATTGATCGAAAACCTTAGCCTTTGGGTTGAGGCTGTGCAGAGAAGGCGTGAGGATGGTTTGGTTCCTAAACTTGAGACATATTAACCATGTCACTGTTTAGCACAGCTTTTGAGAAAGTCTTGCACACAATTACTCTCTGTCTTTCTCCTAGGAACACTTGAATGCTTTGGCCAATTCTAACTGAACTTGATAAGGGATTACAGATCACAAGGTTATTAATTTCCTATGTGTACCATGAGAACAGGCAGAGGAATAGTAGAGGAAGGAGATGTTATAATGCCCTGTGGGGAAGAACACAGCTGTATCATCCTTATTAGGCACCGCATAATTCTTATAAGAACTTGATTTCACAGCAAAAATGCACCAGGAATCACAATTCAGTAGAGGACAGAACCTCTTTTCCTTCCAGCCTTCACTGGCCACTATTTGGAGAGCAGACCTATAGATGTAGAAGAGAAGGTATTTGAACAAATTGCACCTAGGACTTGGACAAACTGACATTCACAGTGTCTGAGTCTGCCTTTGTAGGGAAACAGGTACTTGTTAAGAGATTGCAGCTTCCTCTAAATGTTTTCCTGGGTGGCTGTGTTTTCGGCCAGGCAGGGCGTACTCGCTTGTATTTGCAGAGGGTAATTGTGCACACCTTATTTATTGTGCTGTAAAGAAAACAAATTAAGGCTCTGCAATTATAGAGACAGGCAGCCTTTTAAATAAGACTTAAGTAGTCAGATTTCTATTTAGAAAATTAATAATTGCCATTTCTGCCTGCATTCAGTGGCTCTTTTTAAACTGTCTTCTGAAGGTTTATATGCACTCTAAATTGGTTTGTGGGCTGGCCAAGACACAGTTCCTGTCAAAGTGCTTTCTTTCAGTACTGCCTGTCGTAGGAGGGATGGGGTTGAAGAAAAAGCTTTCTCTTTGGGTCATCACCCAAAAATCTTAAAGATGGAAATCTTGGATAAGGCCATAACTGCAATAGAGATCTTGGCACAAGCTCTAAAAGGGACCAGGAACCACTAGAAAACTGAAAGTTTGCGTTGTCTTAGGGAATGCTGTGCTGAGCGTGATCAGCTCTAGGGAATTGTATGGCCATGCTGTTTTCTGCTTCTAGGATTTGATCATCTGTGTGAGCCAGCCTGTTGGTTATTTTTCTCCCAAAGACGCAAATTTGTCAGAAGATGAAAATACAGATTTGCAGAGTTTCCCCATTGGCAAATTTGGAAATGTGATTAATGTGGGACCTCCCAGCTGTTCACAGCTGCCTCTAAAGGTTGCATTGCTTTGAGAGTGGGGTGAACTGTGGTGTTCCGGTTGGTCTCCACTAAGAGAACCATGCTCTGCTTCCCTGAAACCTGCTGTTTTCATTAGAGCTATTTGTCATGTCACCTCCTGGCTTCCCCTGCAAAGCTACTGTGTCTGCCAAAGACCAGAGCTAGTTGGCCTCAAGGCAGCTCTTCTGGAGCATCAGGTAGGGATTAGTGATGGATGTAGCTTTGTAACTTTGGCTCAGGAGTTTCTGCCGATATGTTATGGCGTTAGGCTTTGGTAGGAAGGTGGGGGGGCTGCATCTCCTGTGACTGGAAGCAGTCTGGGTCTGGTAAGTCCTTATGTGCCCTCCTCAATGCAGTTTCAGCACAACTCTTGAAGCTCTGCACCAGCAGAAGCCCACACACCTTCAAGGGCTGCAAGCAATGAGCCCGCAAGGCTTTTGAGGTTCATGTCCTCTTTCCTGTGTCTGGGAGTTCTATCAAGATCTCAGGCTAAATAAGGAAATAAACAAAATACCAGACTTTGAATTACTGCAAGTGTAGCGCTGTTCCCTCTCAGTAGCGGCCTGAGGGTCATTTGCCTGCTCTTTGTGGTTAATGATCTATTGCTTTTTCTCTAAAGGAGCTATTTGTGTAAAGAAGAGCTTAACTCACTTCCTGTAACCAGCTCTAGGCCTTGTCACTGTCTGTAACCTTTACTTGATTCAGAAGGTCCTGTTACCCTCCCCTCTTCTTTGTGATGACTTCTGTGCTCTGTGCTTTCCATCGCTCTGCTGCTTTCATAGCCATCCTGGCAGTGGTCTCCTCACACGAGCTGTCATGTGTTAATTGCTCATGGATTTTCTCTCCGTGCTAGAGTTAGTGTGACCTAGGAAGTCTCTGTGTATCATGTTAGGCACAGTAAATGATTGTGTAGAATATGAAGTGGAATGAATTTGCCTAGCCCTTCTTCTTGACAATTTAATGTTTTATTTTGCACTTGCGAAGGACTAAAGAACTGAATTTCATTATGACTACCACCAAAAAAAAAAAAAAAAGAGAAATGTTAAATACCTTTTCAGTTCCATTAAGTGAATTTTCCTTTGTTACCCCTAATCTAACAGCCAGTTTGGGTACCCCTTGATTTCTACTAGCACATCGAGGATGTTACTGTTCTCAGTCCCTCTAGGATCAGGCTTTTGTACTGTGATTTACTTAGTAAGGCATTTTTCCTCATCTTTTCTCTTCTATAAAATGCTGGGCATGTTTAGAGTGCACTTGCTAAAATAAATAGCTGTAATATCTCCTGTGCTTCCATAAACTTCCCTGCTCTGACTCCCTACCCGCCTCGGCGGCGGCTGCCGGTGTAACCCTGTCCTTGCTGATACGCTAATCAGCAGCAGTGGCTTCATGACATGTTTATTCCCTGTCATTACCGCAGGTGACTGATAATCAGTTAGAAGCAGCTATTCATTTTTTCTGCAGCAGCAGAGATGGTTCCTCTTTCACCAGGCATTGAGCACAGGGCTGGAGGAGAGACTTCTTCACTGCAGGACTGTGGTTTTCCTTCCAGATGGGTCCAAATCATCTGACCTGCATTCAGAGGGCTAAGTAACTAATTCCTGCCTGTGTATTGCTCCATGCAGCTGTGCAGAAAATTTATCCTATTGTAACAGGAGGAAGAGTGGTTTGTGCCTGTCAAATTTGAAGGAGCTGGGAGAGAAAGTTTCTGGCTCTACTTCTATGCACCTTGGTTTAAGACTTGTTCTGCCTCACTTTCCCCATCAGTAAAACTGATATAAATAACAGCATTGGTGTTATTCTTTTACTTATTTGATCTATATGCAGGGTAGTTTTCTGCACATTTCTAGTGATATATGGCTTTGCACTGTGGGATGCTGTTGCAGTGTAAGATGAGTTATGGTGTTGTTGATGTCACAAATGTTTGCTGGCCGGTTTTTTAATGTGATGCCTATCACTCATACCTGGGCTCTTAGGATTTTGGTGTGGCTTTGTCCTTTCCTTGAAACATTGAGATGGTGCTTCCAGATGCATTGTGTGGCTATGGGATTCGTTTTCCTTTTTGAAGACGAACAGTTATCTCCTGACAGAAATGTGAAAAGGACAGCTGTGCTTCTGGAAAAACCCTGTTTCTTCTTTTTAAAAGAGGCTGGGGATATTTTGCATGTGGCTGTCCAGCTGCTCCTGGGTGAGGGTTTTCCAGTCTTTTACAAGCCTAGTTTCAGGACTGAGGTAAAATATGAACCTAAAGGAGTGATATAGTATGTGTTGTGCAACAGTGACGTGACGGATGTCCTGTTGCTGTGCTGTGAGCTTCCCTCGGAGAGGCTCAGTCGCCCCTCAGACGCGGTCCTGAAGCAGAGGTGCTGCTCTGCCCTCGTGAAACCTCACAGCCTCTCTATTGAGCTCTCCAAAGCAACACCAGCAGTGCCGAGTGAGCCGATTCCCGAAGATGCCTGCGTGACGAGGACCAGATCGCACTCCTGAGGCTGTTGCAGTGCAGAAGTACGTCAGAAACAGCCCCTGGCTGTCCCTTTTGCTTGTTCTCTGGACCCAGTGGCTCAGCTCTTTTGGTGTGGTGCGAGGACCTGTCTTACCTGCATGTGCCAACATGAGAGTTGCTTACAGAGGGAGCGCCCCAGGGGGACCTGGAGGCAGCGAGGCTCCTTTGGAAGCTGTTGGGACAGGGAGAGCAGTCATGGCAGGATGAGTGAAAGCTAAGTGACCACACAAGTCATCTCACCTGGGATTTTTTTTTTTCCATGCTGCTATTTTAGTATGTGATTGCAGGGATTATTTTTCTTTTTTTTTGATATACAGGCAATAAGCACTAGGCCAGAGAAATAGAAACATTCAAATCATATGTTGTTTGAGCAATAAGATATGACAGGGCATGAATGATGGGACATTAATTCATGATGGTGTGTGACTAGGCAAGAATTTAAATGTCATAAGTTAGGCAGCCATGTGTTTTATTGGAATTATAAAACTTTTATTAGAAAATTGTAGGAGGGGGTTCGCACCAACCCTTCCCCTTTATTTGTATTTGTGAAGGACTGACCTATGAATTATGCCAGATGCAAGAGGCTGCCGGAACAGAGCTGTTGGTAGGAGCTCCAGGTTTTATGGGCTGGGGGTGAGCATGTCTGAACTTCCCACTGACCGAGGGTGACAGCCAGGGTGTCCGTCCCGGTGCCCTCGCGGGTGCCCAGGTCTGTGCGGCTGGGCCACGTTTCAGCACCGTGGACAGCACTGGGGCCACCGTGTGGCCTCCAGCGTGGCCTCTGTGCTGGCCTCGGCCCTGGTGGCCTCGCTGCTCGCAGGCAGACCTCCCTGCCTGAAGCTCCCACCTCCCCTGCCTCCAGCTCGAGCCCGGCTCTGTTGGTCTTTAGTCCTGGTCACCTGTGGCTTGGCCACCCTCACTCCAAGCCAGCCCCAGCTGCCTGGCCCTGCAGCTTGGCCTCCCTGCCTCCCTTGCCTTCTCTTTGGGGCAATGATCTCTTTCCTCTTCACAGACACAGCTCTGGGCTGCCCTTCAAGCACAGCTGTGTTCACCTGGCTCACAGGTGCAACCCTATTTCTAGGAAACATGTGTGAGTCTAATCGAGGATCGAGGAACAACCAACTAGATTTTGTTGCCAGCCAGCGTGTGTGTGGTTTTTTTTTTTTTTTTTTTTTTTTTTTTTTCCCTCTCTCCCCCCCTGCTGTATTCCCTCTATGAAGCAAGTCTTCTGAGGTGGTCTGTTTACGGTAGCTGTATCCTAAACTTTCAAACCTGCAGCGCTTGCCTGGCACTCGTTTGTTCTGCAGTGTAAAAGGCATCACCCTGCAGTACCCTGCTGCTGTCAATGGCTTGTTCACATGAGTAGTGCTCTCGGAAGGATTGCCATCCAACCCCGCTGCAGCTACAGCCCAGGGGATTTGGCTGAGCATTTGTTGCATCCAGTTGTTTGTGTTGGTAATTGTGAGTAATTTGCTGTCTCAGAATAATGAAAAAATACCTGCTCTAGTCTGACTGTCAGGCTGTTTATGGTGAAATATCCTTCACAATGACCAGTATTTGAAGGAAAAGGGTGAGAGAAAGCTGCTTTTTGTGCTTAAGCACAGCATGCCTTCATTGGGAAGAGAAGGGAAAACACAATCACAGCATCCAGTCGTGTGTTTTATCTGCCAGAGCTAATTGTCAGGGACAAAATGGGTTTCTAGTCTGGGGAAGCTCATGAAAGAGGATTGCACTAAGCAGGGTTTGCTGGGCTGTGCCTGCCCAAAGTCCCTACCAGTTCACAGTCCCCCCCAGGTAGGTCTGAGACCACAATGAGGGCACCGCACCAAGCCTCAGGAATAGCTGTAGGGGCTTCTTTGGGGTTGCATCTCCTCGGTGTGAGCTCAGCTCTGCCCACAGGAGCATTTCTGCCTAACGGCTCCTCGAAAGCTCAGATGTGCTCCCCGGCACCTGCTGCCTCCCGACTGCCCTCGTGCCCCGTGGTGCCTGGAGGGAACCTGCCCCTCGGAGCAAGGCAGCTCCCTGCTGGATGCCGTTTCTCTCGTAAGCAGAGTGTTTTCTTCGGCATTTGAGGCGTAGCTGGAGAGCGTCAGCCTGGCCTCCCGCTGTGGCCAGGAGCCTCTGTGCAGCGGGGAGGCGGCGGCTGGCAGCAGGTCCCTTTGGAGAAGGGCGCCTTGCACCCTCTCCTGCCCGCCCTCTGCTCGCGGGCGCCACTCCTTGCTGCCCTCCCTGCCTCTGCTCCCTCGCCCCCTTATCCCGCGTCCCCTGTTGTGTTTTGCCATTGTCCCCGGGCTGGGGAAGCGGCAGCTCTGCTGCCTTTGGCGCGGAGGCCGGAGCGAGTGCCGCAGGCTAATGGCAGCTTTCTTTTCATTAGCTGGTGAGAACGCAGCTCTTTGGCAGAGCAGCCTGCTTCTCTGAGCTCATGAAGACCATTTTTCCTTTTATCTATAATTTAGTGGAGTGTCAAGCCACAGAAGTTTCTGCAATAATAAGCAGTGGAGGAAATTTATTTGCTGCAAAGGCAGGTTTTATTCCAGGGCTGTGCCTTTTTTTTTTTTTTTTTTTTTTTTTTTTTTTTTTTTTTTGTGGCCTCCTCAGGAGAGGCATTGGTTGCTCACTCACCTTCCCCTCCAGGGAATCTGTTGGCCCTTCTCCCCAAGACCTGTTCTGTTCCACGTACTGCACAGCACAGCAGCCTTCCAGACACTCACCCTGCACAGGACCTGTGTGGCCAAGTGAGCATCGGGAGCAAAGAAACTGTAGCAAAGTGGGAGTTTTCACATACTTGGGGAGGTCTAGGAGGGAGGGAAAAAGGAGTCACGAGATCCCCATCTTTCCTTTTCTCTTGTTGGTGCATCTGTTCCGTATATGTTTCTCAGAAGAGCCCCTGTGAGGCTCTGCTGAGGAAGAGCAGATTTTCAGGGCTATGTGTAAACCTTACTGGTGATCAACTTGTGAAGCTGCCAATGGTAACTAGGGATAGCAAGCGGGTCTGTGTTGTGGAGGGAAGGAGCAGGGCTCCTTCCTGAAGTGCAGAAAGGTCAGGAACACAGGGCTGTGGTGAGAAGGAAGGGGAGGGATACAGCTGCAAGGGGGATGGAACCTTGTCTGGAGAGGGAAGTTTGCAAGGAAGGAGTGGAGCAAGAAGAAATCATTAGGCAAGAGAACAGAAATGGCGAAGGCAGAGGAGTTAGAAGAGGTGTTAGGGAGAGTGGATATGGAGAGGAGAAGGAAGGCTGCCTAAGGTAGGGGAGAAGTGTGTGCTTAAGAAAAAATGGAGCTGCTAGCAAATGCTTGGGAGCTCTGTCTCTAAACTAACCAGTACCTTCATCTTCTGCTTTGGTGTGGCTTCAGAGGTAAAGCTAGGATGTTTCTAATTATTTTTCCTGGATGAGTTTTGTGATCCTGATGATATTAATTATTCTTAAAGGTCAACAGCACTCACTTGAGTCCCCTTCTGTTCTATCATGTAATCAGTTAATTAATTGGAAACCATTTAGCAGAGTCTGCCGAGAGCTTAGCCTGCCTTGTGCCTTGTTCTGCTGTTGCTGGGACATGCGCAGATAGACCCCTGCCTTCCTTCGGAGGCCCCGCAGAGCCTCTGCTTCCAGCCCGGCCGCTGGCATTCCTGGGATCCCCTGCCCTGAGGCAGGCGAAAGCCACCTGAGACCTGACTATTACTTGTCTCGTTACACCCGCATGAGAAGTGCCAGGGGCTGTTCAGGGCTCATGGGCTTCTGGGAATTGAATGTTGAAGGAATATGGACTTTTTTTTTTTTCTTTTTTAATATAAAGGTGAGGGCCAGTAGCAATGTAACAACTGAGAGAACAGAGACCTAGTTCAGGAGGGAAGGAAGGAAGGACCCTGTCCCAGGGGCTCTGTGCTCAATGAATTGCAGGTCAGGCTCTTGGGGCAGTTAGACAAGGTCAATAATCAACCTGGGCTTCTCCCTAGCACCTACCTGTGTGTTTGGGTTGGCCTTTAGTGGGTCGTTGCTGAGGTGGTGCTACCTGAGCTACTGGCCTTGCTATGTGAGTTCCGTCAAGGAGGGCAAGCGGTGGGGCTTTGAGGAGCATGTCCTTGGGCTCTGGTGTCACCATGTGCGCTGAGATGCTGGAAAGTGCCCTCTGGGCACGGTTCCCTGTTGCAGACAGTGTCCTCGTGCTTGTGCTGCCTTCTGTGTGGCAGAGCTCTCTCCTGTCACGTGGTGGTGTGGTTTGCTCTAGACCTCCTTGGAAGCCTGTGAGTGGGAGGCATTCCCCAGTCATTTTCTGTTCCTGTCTCAAAGCAACATGCAATTTGAAACAAGCAGGCACGATAAATCCAGCCCCTCACTGGAGCTGTCAGCTGGCACCCCTTGTTCTCCATCGGCGCAAATCTCCAGTATTATTTCTGTGCATTGAAGCAGGAAAAAGCCCAGTGTATTACAGGCTTGATGCATCTAAAATTACCACAGTTTGGGTTTGGGAGACAGGGTGGATGCAGAGCAGCCGCGGGGATGCCTCAGTGGCAGGAGGGAAGCCCTGGGGAAGGGTTCCTGCCCTTCCAAACATGTTTCCCTTTCCTTGAGCCGATGACTGGAATGTTTCATGAATGCTGTTGGACTCTGCCTTGCAGAAAAGCTGGAAGGCAGAGGAGAAGCAACTGAAGGGCTGACCAAGCATTTAACCTTTCTGCAAGTCCTCAGAATCCAGATGTCTTGGGAGAAGAGCGGCATAAAGAGTGTGCAACAGGGGAGAGAAGGGTGATCTAGAGGGCTGGATTCCTGCACCTGGTCTGCCTGAAAGCACAGGGACATCATTATCCACATCTGGTGGCCGGTTCCTGTCTGTACGGGCTGAACCCAAACTGTGGGCAGTCATTAGCTCTGCAGTGTCATCTTGTCTCCAAATAAATCTTGGTGCAGCTGGGAGATGCCGTGGAGCCAGTTTGGAGGGTGTGAGAACATCACAGGGTTGGAGATGGCCTTTGAAGTGGCCTTTAGCGTGTCTGGGGCGGTGCTGGGGCAGAAGCGGGGGCAGCAGCAGGGCGGTGGGAGGAGAGGCGTGCGCGGATGTGCCGCTCGTGTCTCGTGCAGGCTGCGGCCGGAGGCGTGCTGCCACCGTGCCCGCACGCCTCCCTCCTCTGCCTTGCCGTGCGACTGCCGCTTCTGTTTCATGCTATTGTTTAAAGAACAATGAGGAAGCCCGTTCCTTCCCCCTCCTTCGATTCTGTTTCAGTAACAGTTGGGATATATAAATCAAAATCTTGATTTATAAAATCCTAAATACAGGAGGGTGCTTGGTGTGTCTTGTTTCTCCCTTCTGGTGTTGCAATTCCAGGGCTGTATGTTTTGAAAAGTCTCTTGTGTCTAGTGATGGTCTCCTGCTCTCCTCTGGCACAGAGGCTTGAGACCTACCTCTGAGTTTGTGAAATTATTGCATATACTGACTCTAGCCCTGAAACAAGAACTAATTTCAGGAGAATGAGATAATGTGATGGCGCTTGCTGTGTGGTTGCATTTGGATGCCTTTTGAAAAGCTCCAGGCAGCCTACGGTGCTCTGGGATGTGAGAGCAGAGTTTGCTACGTTGTCCAAACCCACAAAGGAAGGTTTGAGCCTTGGAGGGTTTTTAGTCAGCTGTGTCTGGGTAGTAAAGGCCAGGATGTTCCTAAAGGCCTTCCTGAGGAGTGGAATTGGGCTGCAGGTGATGCAGGACCGTGTCTGGGAGGAGCTGCTGTCGCCGTACCCCTTCATCCCACCAGCATGTGCTTTCTGGTGCTGCGTCTGGGCTGTGAGCACGAACGAGGGCATTGCTGGCAGCTACAGGTCCTCGGTCTTATTATTTTAATGCTGAGTCTCTTTCTAACTCCAGTGCTTTCCGTGTGTGTGAGGCCTGTGTGTGTTTGGCATTGCCCGGTCTTTTTTTGGGCTCTATCACAGACGTGGCCTGCTGGGGCTTTGTGCTGAGCTATCTGAGGCTTCAGTTGAGTCTAATATTTGCAGAGCCTGATTCGTGGTGAGGTCTGTACTTGTACAGCCTCCAGGACTCGCCGGGGCCGTTTTAGCATGTTCATGAAGGGAGGACAGTATATTTTTCCCTTAATGAGCAAAGCTTTTGCCAAACAGGGAGTGGAGGGAGGGCGCGCGGCAGGGCAGGGCGCTGCTCTCCGAGTCGCCGCGATCCTCCCACAGCCGCTGGTGCTGCCTTTCTGGAAGTCAGTCCTGAGTTGACTTAAGCCCCTTAGGTGCTCCGGTGATTTTCCTGTCTGTTGGAAAGCGAGCACTGTTCTCTGGTTCGTGGTTCCCACGGCAGCATGTGTCTCCTGAGCTCCACCGTCGCAGCGGGGTGTTGGACATCAGTTGGATGTCGCCTTGGAGCTGGGCGCAAAAATGGGAAGTGGGCCCTGGAGAAAATTGCCATCTGTGAGATGTCCTGCCCATGTCTGAGCCCAAATGGCCTGGGGAGGAAGCAGAGACACCCTGCCACCTTCCAGGATGCTCACGTGGTGTCACTGCTCTATCCTGCATGGGGAGCAGAGCTGAGGATGTGCGTCTTGCCCCTAATCTGTACCAGGCAGTTGCTTGTGCTCCTTCACCTCCCCTAGCTGCTCTTTGTGGTTAATCCTCCTCATCAGGTTTTTTCACAGTAGCACTGTGTTATTTAAAATGTGTGGAAAACATCTCCCATGCAGAAGTAATTGTGTCAGGTTGGAAACAAGGGCAAGCGGAGAAAGGAGAGATGTGTGGAGGAGGGACAGGTGAAGGGAGCCCCTCCCCAGCAGCAGTGTTTCTGTGTCAGGTTGGCCTGAACTGCATAATATAGTTTACAGTTTAATTACAGGGGTTCTTGCTTGTTGGTGTCATTAATGAAGCATCTGACTTAATTTAGCTGAATAAAATTGACTTTAGTAGTGAAAACTCTTCTTGGATGCTGGTTAATCGAGGAAAAAGATTTTTCTTTTCCACTGAAGTCCAATTGCTCAGGGCAGTGCAGATCCAGGCTCTTTTATTCCCCTCTAATACACGTGTGCACACCCCTGCCCTTCTATGCCTGCTTGCGCAGGAGGCAGAAGCCTTTTTAGATACACCTTTTTAGCCCATATATGCCTAAGGATCATTTTATACTTTTGTATTTTTTGGGGGAGGTTTTGGAGATGCTCAGGATATGTATGAGCCTGTCTGGAAAGGCAGTCACCTCCGAGAGGATGTGTGAGCCGTCGGAGTGTGCAAGGGCACCGCGGGATGGGAACATCTCCCCTCCTGATCCGCAAAGGGCGGCTGGATGGAGGCGGAAGCAACGCCTGGGGTCGTGCTGTCCCTCAGTTATAGCAGCCCAGCTGCAGGTTGTGCCTGGAGCTGCTCGTGGGGAGAGGTGGTTGGACACCAGGCTGGGCCATCTGAAAAGCAGGAGGTTCAGCAGCACGAGCACGGTCTGAGGGCAGCAAGGCAGCTGGTGCGGGGCACAAGGAGGTCATGGGTTTTGCTGTCTGTCTAGAAGGTGCTCTGCAAAACTGCCTTGCCCAGCCCTTCCTTGGAAACCCCCTCCAGAGGGAAAAGGGCCCTGCACGTTTTACTAAACACTTCCTCTCTCTCTATGGAAAACTGTCTTGGATGTGATGGTGAACGTGTTACATGGCAAAAGCAGTTTAAACATGCTATAAAGGTGCCAATAGCCACGTCTGTCCTGAGGAGGACAGACCTGTGTTTGCAGCCCTGAAGGGAGCTCGGAGAGGTTCTCAGCTCTGTGTGCTCTGCCATATTGTATTGCAGGTGGAGCTGCTGCACAGTCTGCTAGAAAGGTTGTCAGGCACGCTCAGTTTTAAGACTGTGTTTGCTTTCCTATCACTGCCAAATTTTAATCACTCAGGTTGAAGTTTTGTGTTGGGTGTCTGCTCCTGGCTGAGTTTATTGTTTTTATTATTTCTTCTTTAATTTCAAACAAAACCTGTTCAGATGCTTGAGAGAGTGAATGGAGGGAAAAGAATGGGCTGTCCTACTCAAGAAAAAAAAAACAAAAAAAAACAAAAAACAAAAAAAACACCCACCCACACATTGGCAAAGTTTCCTCCATGAAGCACCTGCATCCTCATGTTTTGGAGCTAGGAAATCATCAAAGGGCAGCTTTTACGTGAAAGATTTGGTTTTGCTATCCTCATGAAACTCTGCCAAACCTCAGCTCAATTAAAAATCTCATTTGTTAGTGCTTAGAGATGTCCACGGTGTTCACAGGTGAATTGCCTGAACACGCCATCATTGTGTTCTAGCCTTGCTGTGGTCCCTGTCCTCCCTCCTCTGGGGATTTTGCCTTGCCTAGTCAACACAAGGAAGAACAGCCCTGGATCCAGTTGGCTGAAGGGTTTGCAGGAGAAAAAAGGGAGATGTTTTGGAAAGACTCCTTGGGAGGAGATGGGGGATGCATGGGAGCTTTAGCATGGGAGGACATAAAGGCTGGGAGCATCACAGGAAGTTGGGATAGGAGTTGCTCAAGTGATGGAGGCTGGTTTTGACAATTATGGAAGGGACTGAGTGGAATATGTGGGGGAATTGACTTTTTATTCTCCCCATTGACTCTTTATAAAACATTGGGAAACGATCACGTGCACAGTGGGAAGCTTGCACACACTGACCAGAGGTTAGAAATTGTCAGCGCCCAGTTCACCCAAGGAGCCATAGCTTAATCTCCTTGCAGGCATGCACTGTGATATGGTCTCTAATTACATAATCCCGTGCTGTTTTCTCAGGAAACCTGCCCTGGGATGCAGGGACGGGGAGGTGCAGGTGCTTGTGCGTCACCCTACGTCCAGTGCACAGATGGCTCTTTAGGAGAGACATCAGTGCTGCACAACAAGGTTCCTTTCCATAGGGTCTCTGTATTTTGGTGTCAGCTAGTGCACTTTTTGTGTGACTAACCTTAGTCCTGGCATTTCTGACCTTTGGAGTATTTGGCTTTGTAACTAAATTATGTATTTTTAACATGTATTTATGTGTGTAGCCCCTTTCTTTCCCCTTGCTGAGGTCAGGGGCCTTTTACAAAGACCTTACTGACATTTTAAAGCATCCTGTCCACCCATGTGCCGTGACAATTGCGTTTCTCCCTGTGTGACTTCTGGCCGATCTCCTGAAACGGGAGCTGTTAATATGTGTCCCCCCTGACAAGTCCTGCAGATGTTAACTGTTGTATTGGATGGTGCCTCTTCCTCCTTAGACGAGAATCCCCTGCCAGATGCGTGCAAGTGAAGATGCGTCTCCTCTTTGCTTAAGGCTTGGCATGATTTGGGTTTTTGGGGTGGAGGAGGGAGGCAGGAGCTGATTTCCAGGGACTGACGGAGACAAAAAGTGGAGCACAGCTGCCTGGCAAAGCTGCTTGCAATAGTGAGGATGTTTCCTCTCTCCATCTCTCGGTGCCCTAAATTGTAATAACATGATCATGCTATTTTTGATTCCCTTATTTGCGTGGAAAGCCTGTTGTTTTTTTCTCTTCCCTTTCAGAATCCAATTTTCTCTTGACATTTCTGCCTAATGTAGCAAAACATGACCTTTGAGAAAGGACATTCCAGCAAGATTCACTCCCTTCTCTGCATCTCTGCCTCTCTCCCACATCTTGCTGTCTCTCATGCATCCCCTTTTTCACTTCCTTTTTTTTCTTTGCTGGGGGAGGGAATTTACTGTCCAGTTTTTCTGTATCAGCAAGCTGTTCCTTCCCCTCCTACTTTTCATCTGTCTTTGCAAAGCGCCCAGGTGCTATGGGGCGGACTGGGGGGGAGGCGTGCAATCTCCCCCCTCTCCCTTAGTTTCATGAGCTGTTTCATGAGGCTGGTAGCAATTTGTCTACAGCCCTAGGAGCGGTGGGATCTTAGTCACGTGAAATCAGGTACCTGAGGTTTGCAGCGGTTTGTGCAGCAGGATAGTCTGACGCGAGGTGGAGCCGGAATTTAAGGACATGGTGCCGGCTGTTCTCCTTGTGCCGGAGTCGAGGAGAGCCCTTGGGGACTTTGCTTGGGAGCTGCAGCGTTTGGCGGGGAGGCTTGGCCGGCTTTGGTGGCAGCTGGGTGGCTTCTCATGTGCAATGTGATGCTTCTCCCCTTGCAATCTCTCTCCGCAAATTGAAGCTTGAGCAGCACAAAGTTGTCCCAAGTTACTTTTCCCGTGTCCGTCGCTGGGTAGCGCGTCCTCTGCAAGCCCCGAATTGGAGGGCAAGGCAGGGGGTCTGCGGGTGCTGGCTCGGCAGGGCTGAGAGTCGCTGAGACACGTTGCTGTCACAGGTCGACGTCGACTCCTTCACTGCCCTCCTGGGAGGGAATTGTCCGGCCCTATGAAGCAGAGTGAGTTTGGAAGCCGTGTCCTCTCCCCACCAGCCTGACAGCTTCTGCCGTCGCTGCTTGCTGCCCTTTAATGTAGGGCAAGCCAACAAATGAGTCTTGCAGGCCAAATTCTCACTCCTCGATGGCACCAGCGGGTTCTGGGACTTGCTGTCTTGCTTTGATCGCGTTTCTCCAAATTGAACGGGGATCCCAGGCCGAGCCCGGCACAGACTTGGCTGCCTGCTGTTGCCTCTGTGCCCCTTCGTCCCGTGTCACTCCTTAGAGCAGCTGCTGGTTGACCGAAAGGCCGGGCCTCGTCCATGCCTGTGGTGCTTCCCGGCCCCTGCGGTGCGCGGGGCTGCGGCACAGCGGCTCTCTGCAGCCGGGACACACGTGTGTGTGTGAGGAGCTGCGGTGCCCGTGGGCCTGGCTAGCTGCGGGGAAGAGCGGCTGATGGGCCAGGACTGGATGCAGGGAAGGACAGCAAGGCATCGCTTCAAACCACTTCCCGTGCTTTCTGTAGCTCTGAATGCTAGAGCGGCTATGGGATGACTTTGGATTCCTACAGGGTTTTGTGATTGTGCATCTCTGTAGGTGGGGTGGCAGTCCTTAGATTAGGGCTAGTTTCTGTAATCTAGGTTTTGGAGCGAGGAAACAGTTTAATGCTGTCAGCAGGTGACCTGCGAAGATTGTAAGACCCATCTCTGAGGAAGGACAGGTCCTGGGTGATCCTCTTGTGCAGAGCTTGTTCACTTTAGGGCTAGCTGGGCAGTTTGGCAGAGGCCCTTGAAGGGTTTCTTCTTCCCAGCTGTTTAATTCTTCCTGTCTCACCAACAAGAGCCAGAGGAACGTCTGCACCTCCCCGTGCTGCCCAGCACTGGTGCTTTGGTAGCTTAGATTTTCACAACAACGTTTTGGTGACAGAAGGTTGTCTCGGCGGGGTGCAAAGTGTGTGGTGAGTTGAGGGCGCTCAGCTGCTGGCTCCTGGCCGTGGGGAGGAAGAGTGTGGTGGCTCCTTTCTGCCGTTGGCTGGAGGAGGTCTGGTGGAAGGCGGGACTCTTGCAGAAAGCCTCTTCCACAAGGGAGGTTTGTCACTGTCCCCTCACTGTTAAGAACACAGGGCTCTGCTCTTACTCTTTTCAGTCAGTCCACCTCAAACATGTTTGTTGTCTTGCTTTCCAGGCTTCATTGGTTTTGCTCTCATTTTATCCTCTTTTGAATTTAAGCTGAAGAGATGTCTTCTGGATTCCCTAGGTCATTAATATTTGTGTTTTTGCAATTTTGGGCAGATGCAGAAAGGGGTATGAAGCTGTTAATTGTGGTATCTCCTGCTACAAATACTAAAGAGCCATAATGGGATGCTGTTAATGTACAAATTCTACTTTGTTTAAGAATCTTTCCAAGTTAATGATAGTGTCTTGGATAATTATGGTTCTGTCATTTTTAACCTGGGTGTTAATATTTTTAACATGAAATTTGTTTGTACTTTGTATTTTTTTCATGTTTGGAAAACAAAATTAGGCTTGTTCTTTCTGCTTACGGTTGGTTGAGCTCCTGATTCTTGGACACAAGTGACAACAGTTTTTTAACATTATAGCAGAATATAAACCATTTTCCCGCTTGGAAACAAATCAAACGATAAATTTCTATTTTGGTTCAGGTTTCATTAAAATCTTGCTTTATGAAACTTAAGGTTGAGTCCTAAACTGCTTGACTATTTCCCTGTAAAAGAAAATGATGAGCTCTGTGGACCCAGCAGGGCCAGATGCAGAAGTGATTTACTGTGGTTTCTTTTTCTTGTTAATTTTCAGAGACCTCTCCGGTAACCGGCTCACCACACTGTCATGGCAACTCTTCCAGACACTGAGACTTTTTGAACTGTAAGTTCCATCTTGCGGTATCTCCTGGGAGAGGAGGGGAGGCTGAACGAAGTAGGAGGTTAAGTGGTTTCTAAAAAGGACCTATTTTGGGATCTGTGAATAATTATCTAAAACTCAGGTGGGCAAAAGCATCCTTGGAAGGGTTTCTTGGGTATTGAAGTAGCAGAGTGGAACTGCTTTTCTTTCAAATTCATGGCATCTGGATAATTAATGTCAGGATGATGAGCAAGCTGTGTGTGTGGGGCGGTAACTGGTTGACTAACTCCAGGAACGCATTAGTAATACTTACTAGGTCGCATTTTGAGTGAATCTCTGCAAAGGCTTGATCCTCACCTACTGTTCATCTGTGGGCTGGGGCTGGTTATATCGCTTTAGCTCACGACACATTTTATGTGGCACCTCTTCTTTTATGTGAATGACTCCCTCGATCTTTAGCAATTGAGGTGCTTCCAGATGCTGTGTGGGAGGTTAGATAGGATTCCTTCTGGGCAGCAGTGGCCTTCAGCCTGCTGAATTATTGATAAAGCATTCAGTGTTGTGCTCGAAGAATAAGTGGACATGAAATCAATGGAACGTTGCCCTGGTGACCTGTTTTGTTGAATTTTAGAAATAGTTTCTTGGTGGGTATAAAAAAATATATATGTAGGATTTTTCCCAGAGGATTCTGGGAAATTCCATTCATCCTTGGTGATGATCAATAGAACTGTAAGCCAGAAGTGACTTATGAAAGAATAAAGACAGTCTTTCAAGTGGGAGTAAGTGTGTTATCACCGGTGTTACTCCAGTGTATTTTATTTCTGTCAAGTTGTTAAATGAAAAATACTAATAGTGATATTAGAAAATACAGAAACACCCTTCTGGTGGGGAACCTTGTGAACAAAGTTAAAAATGCTGAATTTAGAGTTCGTCTCCTCACTGATTACGGCTCTAAATATTTTTAAAGCCTGGCTCAGGTTTCAAGTTTAATAGCATGAGTCATTTGTATTCTTAGACCTTTACTTATTCTCATTGTGCAGTCTGGCAAAACTCAGATTAATGGCTGTTACACCCAAGAGACATTCAAGAGTGGAGGAGCAAATGAGGGCTGCAATCCTGCACTAGAGACACTGGCAGGGATGTTTGCAGTTAGGGCCTGGGATAGCAGCATCCTGCAGATTAACATGGATACTTTCAACTTGGCTCTGTTCTTAGGTGGGTTTGTTTCAGTTATATGTCATTTCTTCAGGCGTGTCCTAGGTCTGTCAATCCAAGTAAGGCTGAAAAGGCCAATACCTTTCACTAATGGAATGAGATACTGTTTTGGGGGCAGCAGGGTGCTCTGTGCAGCAGATACAGAGTACAGATCAAGACTCATCTGTTGTCGTGCTGCAGGGATCCTGAGGGGGATGCCTGTTGTCTTGAGCTGGCCTAATTTTGCGTCAGCAGAGTCACTCTGAGCCAGTGCTCTGCACACTGGCAAATGGAAATGATCCGAATCATTTGGCTCCTGTTGCATCTGTGCTCAGAGTGGTTTCCTCAGCTGTAACAAGGCCTGATTGATGAGAGAAGTAAAGTGGATAAAAATGCTGAAGATCACAGGGCTGGTTAATAGGAAGAGATGATAGGAGGTGGGAAAGCACCGTTGTTACGAAGTGCGGTGTCAGCGGCTGCCTGCGGAGAGGCTTGGCAGAGCTCTCGGCGAGGGAGGCAGTGCTGTGGCTCGGCGGGGCCCAACCTGCCCTCTCGCTGCGCTAGATGTGTTCTTGGGCAGCCTATACCTACAGACGAGCTTGGGGCTCCATGAATGCCCGTGGGGTCTGTCTTGTTTTGATTGCACTAAAGGACAGAAGTAAGAACCCAGTGAAGTTCTTCCTTTTTTCTTCTTTTTTTGATGAATTTTTGTCACTGATGTTTCTTGTCAAATATTTTTGCATGTGCTGCTTTTCATTGAGGACCCTCAGCCTAGCTTAACATAGATCAGACAGATGGAGATAGCAGAATGACAGGGGAATGCTATTCCCAGAAGTGTGAAAGGAGGAGGGGGATATTTTAGTTGATACTCATTAGGAAGTCAGTGTTAATTGGGAAAGGGGATGTGCTTGTGGAGTTTTTCCCAGGGGTAAGACCATGTAAGCAATTTTGCAGAACTTTGCATGCATTCAAGAGAAGACAGTGTGGATGTGTAGCCTGAGCTCTAGGTTCTGAATACTCATCCACATAATGGGATTTGGAGATTAAGGAATAAAGAATAAGGGAAAGAAAGATCTATTATGGAATGCTCATAGCCCTGAGGACTAGGAGGGCTGTTCCAGTTGGTGAGCAAAAGTAAACCTGCAAGATGGGGAGAAATTAGTTATAGGTAGAAGCAGAAAAAATAGTGTATTATTTATTTTTTAGGTGGTTAAGTAGAAAACAGTTCTGTGGCATACTGAGCTCTAAAGAGGTCTCCAGGATTTGGGAGGGAGTCAGAGTACATGGCCTGCATGAAGTAAGTGTGAATCACTGTGACTGAGTCACTGGTGAGATCTAGAAAGGAAGTTGTGGACTGGTATCAGCTAGGACCTTGAAAGGGAGCTAAATCTCACCAAGGGAAAATGGGGCGCTCAGAAGAGACAGAGGCAGAGACAGCAGGCTCGAGGTGCAGGCTGAGCAGCGGGCATCCTCTGAGGCCCTGGAGAGGCCAGAAGGTAACCCCAGGGTTTGCCCTCTGCCTATGTTGGGGTGCGGGGTCAGTGGGAACAAGCGGGACCTTCTGTTTCTCGAAGGGTGTAGGCATTAGTGGTTAAGCAGAGGATGATGTGTGAAAGGGCACCCAGCTGGGGTGAGTCCTGAGCCTCAGCGCAGTCAGGCAAACACAAACGGCACCGCAGTCCCTAGGGATCCAGAGGGAGCAGTGTCAGCGAAGGCAAAAACATGAGCTGCAGCGAGGCAGCTCGGAGCAGCGGAGCGCACAGGAAAGGAAGCAGTGGGGAGATCATCTCCTGCAGGGTGTTGGGAGAGAGGAACTACAACTGGTGTGAAATGGAGAATGTCAGGGAACATAACACCTGACAAAGCCACTCAGAGTGAACATGGAGCAGAACAGAGTCAAAGAATTATATGAAGATCGTTGCCAGACTGTGAGAGCAGGCTGGTGCTTGGGAATCTGGGGCTTAGAGCAGCTGCCTGGTTGCATTCAAGGCATCTTAAGCCAGGAGAGAAGATAATTTCTTTAAGGCAGAGATTCTTTTCTTGTTGAACAGAGCTGAGCTTTTCCCCTGCTGACTCACTGAAGAAAGGATGGCAAAAATGAGGCACGCTTCCAAAAAAAATTATCTCTTTTTCCTCCTGGCCATAAGCAAGGCTTGGAATGGTTTCCAGCAACTCAGCCCTAATTCCCGTGGCATGGGCTGACCTTGACAGGCAGGACTGAAGCTAATGCGTGGACAGTTCTCCTATGTCTGAAGCTAAGTGTGTACAGGGAAGCCTCTGACACATACAACAGCTCGTAAACCTTGGACTTACAGCCTCTCTTATCCAGAAGTCACAGCTGGTTTTCTTTGTCATGTACTCGGAGGGCTTAGGGCTGACATTTCAAGAAATTCCTTCCCCCAAAGACCTAAGACTCTGGATCCAATTACATCTTCGGTTGTATAAAGCCTTGTAGTTCTGAACATCTTGCAGCTCTGTCCAGACCATCAGTGTGTCTAACACAAGCGGTCGCTGCCAGTTTGCCCTGCAGTAGGTTTCTGCAGCGCTACAGCAAGAGGCTTTGGGGGGGTAGGACAGAGCAGCATCTCTCGTAATGTTAAGAGCACAAGTTAACATCACATGTGCCTCTAGCTTAAATAACTCACTGCTGCCAACAGTCACACTAATAGAGTTGCAGCAAAGCAGAGGCACCTGCCTAGTCTGTGCAGAGCTATCTCGACCTTCAGGAACCTCACGTTGCTCTCTGAGCTCTTCCTTTTCTGCCCCATCCCTTATGGCAGGGGTTTGGAAATAGTGATTCTAGCTGGATTCCCCCAGAGAGGTCCTGGCATATAAATGAAAAATAAAAAATAGATTTTGTTTTCTCTGCACTGGGCCCTATTTTACTGAAACTAAGTCAGGTGGTCTGAGTCGCCAGGTAGGGGCATGTTTTGGTTTCGAGCGTGCCGCACCTCGGGTGGTTCTGTGCGAATTGCCACAGACAGAAGCGTGGCGGAGATTTCCACTCCTTTCCTAGAGGCTTTTGCTGCAGGCAGATCTGTTTTAGCTGATGACTGGTAGGGATGAGGCACAGGACAGTGCATCTCATTTAGCTGCCCACGCTGGGAAAAAACCTGCCACGTGTGTGAGATGCCACTTGTACGGAGCCTTCTGGAATGCTGGTGACCTCCGTTTCCCATGTCATTCTGCCGTGGCAGAGGCTCTCAGGTAGCTGGATGGAGGTAGATGCAGCTTTGCAGGATGGGGTGGAGCTGACCTGGGCCCGGGAGCTACAGCACTGGCATCTGGCACCGCGGTGGGCCCTGCAGCTGCACCACGGCCACTGGCTCGACTCAAGCGCTTGCGTTACGGCTGTTCATCGTAGGACACCTCAGATGGCAGATGGATGTATGGTTGGGGTGGGGAGGGTATGGTGATCCTTTTCTGCTCCTCCGATGGTGCTGCGTGCTTCAGAGCTTATTTTAGGTCCTTTGTACCTCCAGAGTTGTTCTTAAGCAGCATGAATTTGGGATGAGTTATGCACCATCCATATAGCACTTGTGAAAAATGTTTGGATTTGACTTAGTGCCCAGATGGCCTGGGGTTTCAGCTCTGTCATCATCTTCTAGAATGATGGTGCTGGACATGACTGTCCCTGTTCCTCCCTCCGTCTCAAATGCAAGCGGAGCTCCAGCGTCCTCAGCGCGATACGGTTGGGTGCAGAGCAAGTCCTGGCGTCTTAGCTTTGCCAGCTGTTGATAGTTGGGTCTGGCCCTCGTGCAGGTTCAGTCCCCTTTGGTGCTGCCTCCCTTGGTGCCGGCAGCAGTTGTGCTTGCTCAGAAAGGCCCCGGCACACTTACAGCTGTGACGCTTGCTGTTTCTCACGGGCATTTTGTTCTGTTTTAATGAGGCCTTCAGGAAGGTGTGGGAGTGTGTGCGGCTCCGGAGTGGCTGTAGCCAAGTGGTGGTTTGGCAACATTTCCAGGTTAAGACTATGTGTGCAAAAATGCCCTTTAGATTTACTTATCCTTCCCAGGAGGAGCTGTGCCGACTATGGGGAAGGATCCCCTTGCCTTAGATCTCACTGCAGTGCCGATATTGCTGTGAGCCTGTAGCAGCCAAGGGAAACTGTGTTTGAGGGTGCTGAGGAAGTGGATGTAGCTGAGAAAATTGGCTGCTTTTCTCAAGCTCTTCCAGTACAGCTGTGTGACAAGGCAGGCAGCTGCAGCTTTTGTCTTCCTTGGCCTGTCCCATCTGACAGCTCTCACAATACCTGTGGTGATTGGTTTTGATGTCCCTATTGACCTTTTGGTCTCCAAAAGCCTTATGAAAGCATGGGCACAAATAAACCCATTTCTCTTGGCCTTCCATGCTGTGCTATTCAATGACTGTTCTCCTATGAAGGAGGGTGTCTCTACCATGTGTGGGGGTGCCTTCTACCCAGAGAGTGGACATTGCTAAAGGGCACCTTGTATGTCCAGAGGTGCTTCCCCTCCTTGCAGAGAAGTTCATCTGAGAGTAAATTTATCTCAGCAAGCAGAAACTTGCAGGTAACAGGGATGCTGTATCCTTGGAAGGTGGTGACCAAGCTGGATGTATGTGACAGTGGTTCAGTTCCTGTGGTTTGCCCTCAGGAGAGCTCTGTCCTCTTTCACGTTGTGTGCGCAGTGCGCTGATTAGCAGAGCATATGACCAGGCGTTGCTTTCAGCCTTTATTAAATCTGTAGGGAGAGAACAAACATGTTGGAGTCTGCAGGAGGAAGGAAAGGAAGGGCTATGACTCGTAGTGATCCATGCGAGCCCCGGGGCCGAGGCTCCGATGTGGAGGTCTGAGACAAGGGAAAGGTGCTTTGGTGTCTTGGGCTGGGAGGAAAGTGCAGGTGCAGACCCGCATCGGTGTCAGTCTCATGCACCTCTCCGGAACATCTGCGGGCAGGACAGGCTCCAAGCAAGGAGCAGGCCCTCTAGCAGGTCAAGAATGTCCTTGGGAAGAGTGTGAAGGGAAAAATGGTGTGAGCATCTTCTACCTCTTCCACCTGTTGTGTCTTCCCAGTGCAAAACCATATGAGCTACTGGTAGCACATGGCATGTCCAGCCTGCGATAGGAGTTAATTTGTGCAAAAGTCCCTGTGGGGGGTCTCGATTAGAACAAGTTACATCACTGCTGTTGGGGCAGGTCGTTGGTAAATCCTGCCCTGAAGCACACTGCTCCTGTATTATTCATGGGCCCTCATGAATTAGCAATGGGCTGGGGAGGCTGCCTTCTGTTACTTACAGAGCTGCCCTTAAGTGCTGTGGCAGCAGCTCTCCCTGGCAGCCTCATTTCATGATGATGTTTGCCGTGGAGCAGATTTGTCCGTCGGGGAGCAGGTTTCCTTCCCCCTTGCATCTAAGCTCCCCCAGCGTGCGACTCCCGTTACCAGAATGGCTCTTAGCAGTGCCCGTGGCTCGTGCCCACGTGCTGTCCCGCGCTCTGGGGACGTGTCCTCCGCTCCTATGGAGGCAGGAGTGACCTTGGGCCCCGAGGAGAGCCCGGCCCCCAGCTCCATGACCTGCGTGCGAAGAGTCGAAGCCAGCGTGGCGTGCTAGCAGTGCCAACCCAGTGCGCAGCGAACGCCCTGTGGTCCAATCCCAATGAATCACTGGGGTAAAATGTAGTGTTTTGGCCTTCAAGTCTCTTGTCTACGCCTTATAATTGCCTTGCAAAGGTGTAGCTCATTTTGAAAGGAAAGTAATAATGAAAAGCCATCTAGTGAAGTTTAACTTGGTGTTTGTTTCTAAAAAAAGGTCAGAGTTGACAGCTTGTTCTATGAAGCGATTCAAAGTGACGTCATTAGTGTTCAGGTTTAACACGCCTGGGCGCTAACAGAGGACCCCCTCCTTCGCCTTTGGCAGTACTGTATGGAAAGAACAGCAGCTGCACGTGTTTGGAAGGTTATTTTCCAATCCTGTTAGTGAAAGTAATTTTGTAAAAGGGAAGTGTGAATTTTGCAGTAACACATGAAGGAATTCTGGGAAGGGATTCTTTGCTCTTCTGCTTTGGGGTGCCTTTTTTGCTTTTCAGCAATGAATGGAAAGGGGGAAATTCTGCTATTCTGCACTGTCCTGTCTCTTATCCATGCAAAACCTGTTGTTAACTCCATCTGTCCTCCCAGCTGTGCATTGAGTTCCCTTTCCTAATCAGACTCATGCTCTTAGCATCTTTGCGGAGAGCTGCAGGGCTTTAAAAATGTAAATGAAATGGTTAATAGGTTGGAAAATCAATAATAATAAACATTTCTGGTATATAAAACACACGTAAGTGTATTTTAAATGGAGTACATTAAAGGCAGGGTTTTTTTCCCATTTCTCCTGGCCAGGTCAGCAAGGTCTCAACGCAGGGCTGTGTGATTTTATTAAAATGCATGATACCCAGTGCATTAGCTTGTGTCCTAGATCACCAGGAGGTTCACGTTAATACAGTGTGAGGTGGAGCAGACTGCCAGCTTTGCTGTCTGCTCAGGAGGGACCGTGGCTCTGCTTTTCCCGTCACGATCTTGGTCCTATGCAAGCACTGACATTTTAAAATGTGAAATATTCAATATTTTGGGGCAGTGTGGTCCTGTCTGAGCTTTTGCCAAGAGATGCATATTTTGATGCTGCCCCTGGCTCAGTGGGACCTGGTCACAGATATGTGCTCTTTGCGGTGACAGATGTGGCTTGCGTATCTGTGTGTGGAGCTCTGAGATGTAAAAAAACTTGTGCCCGTGTGTGTGTGAAAGGACATGTGAACACACAGGCATGTAGCAACCTTTTCCGGAATAGGAAAAGATGTGATGTTCCGGAAGACTTGGGAAGAGATTTCCTGTTAGCTCAGAGGGGCCTCTCGTCCCGTGTGGTCGCAATCCTTCTGTTGCCTCCTTCCCCATACAGCCCCATGGTGGAGATTCCTGCTGGGTCTCCATGTCCCTGAGTTCCCCATCCCGCTGGCCTTGGCTCTGTTCCCAGCCAACTGGCCACTCCAGCTGATGGTCCATGGACTGGAGAATCCTCCCATCGCTGTCTTCGTGGCTTAGCAGTGTTTGAAATGAGGCTTCAGGCCGCTTTGTCTTGGCCCTGCTCCTCCTTGGAGAGCCCAGGAGATGGGCAGTGACCTGGATGTCCTTCCCCACCCCACCATCCCTTTTCATGTTCTCTCTACCCATAGGAGACTTGAGAAGAACCTTTTTAACTGCAGCTGCGACATCCGCTGGATCCAGCTGTGGCAGGAGAAAGGCGAGGCCAACCTGCAGTACCAGGAGCTGTACTGCATGACCATGGACGCGGCCATCATCCCCTTGCAGGAGATGAACATCACCCAATGCGGTAAGGCAAAACCCAAAGGCCGAGAGGAGCCTTCCCAACACTGGCACCTCCGTCATGGGGAGGCCGGTGTCGCGGGACAGCACTGCGCTTCTGACAATGCCGTGTAGTTCGTGAATTAAAATAGTTTCTGGATAAAAACAGGGCTGACTTAGTTGATGCCCGAAGACATCGGGCGGTTTGGGAAATTTCTTCCACTGCAATGCTATTGCTTGACAAAATGTGTGTGATCAGTCTGTTCCCTGACAAGAATGTGTTTCTTGTTGCTCTTCCTCCTAGCAAATTCTAGAAATGGCATATTGTTAAAGGGCATGGTCACCTTATCTCTTGTAATTACTCTTAGGAAATACATGTCTTTATTCGTTTGCTTTGTTTTATTTTTTTCAGTCAAAAGTCATAGTCTGTAGGGAAGAGGCAGACTATATATCTCTTTCTGCTTCCTGCTGATGTTTAAAAGAGTCCAATGGCCCCAGGAGCAGCATGAGGCATATTCAAGAGTTATTCCTTGTCCTCTTCACCTTGTTTGCACATCAGCTGCTTGTTCGGTGTCAGTTTTTACTCTGCTACTGTTGTTACTGGAAAGCATCCCTTGTAGAATATGGGAAGGACATGTACCATCAGCACAACAATTAAACTGTCTATACACAAGCATCTGTCAAATTCACAGCCAGGGAAAAACAGGAGAAACACAGTATCTTTTTTTTTTTGATGATGATCTCCTCAGTTCTAGGATTTTTTTTTCTTTCTTATAGCAGGAGTAGACAAGCGGCATGCACATTTGGATTTGTATGGTTTTTCAAGTTCACAATATCCCTTTATTAAGCTCTGGAAATTGGCCAAAGCATGCCTGCATTTGGATGAGCTAAAAAGATTTGAGAGACTGCTGTAATTTCCTCCACAAATGGGAAGAATAATCTTCAAAGATTAAAAAAAAAAAAAAAAAAAAAAAAAAAAAAAAATCCTTAGGGATCAGGGAAGGGAGGAGAGGTGACTTCATCTATGGTATTATTAGACTTGGGTGGACAGCAGGGTGTTGAGTTGTGAACCCAAACGTTCTGGTGTGTAGGGTGAGCATCTCCCCTGATTCTGTAGTTCCCTGGCAGAGAAAAGAGCTCCACTGATGTGCCTCCCTCCAGGAGAGAGCTTTTCTCTTTGAGCGCGAAAATGACTTGGGCCATCCTAATAAGGCTGCTTTTGTCTCTGCCTTTAGTCCTGAGGGCTGGTGTGACTTGCTATGGCCCCGTTTGATGCCAGCTGGACTGGGGGAGACTCTCGGAGCTTGATGTGCTCCCTCCTGCCTGCCCCGTGCTGATCCCATGGACCTGCTGCCTCAGCAGAGCTCCTCTCGTGGCCTGGTCAACGCTCCAGGCATCTGATCCACAGTTGTCTTGCGGCCTCTTGGCATCCCCCAAATCACCGAGATCCTTCTGGGGAAAGAAGCAGAAACGAGAAAGGAGCACACTGCTTTGAAATCAGTTCTGAATGTTGCAGTGACACATTTCAGAGAAAGTGGCTGCGTTGTGACCTTGCTCTTGTCCACACTATTGCCATTCTTCAGGACCCCTCTCCTTACCCCATCATGTGTTGGTGCTTTGCTCGTGAGCCCCGGAAGCCTCCCCGAAGTTGTGTGTGTGTGTTTTTTTTTTTTTTTTCCTTTTTTTTTTTTTTTTTTTTTAAAAGGACTGTGTGCCCTTCTTGTGACCGATACACTGTGGTAGGTTTGCAAGCATATCTGGTGCCTGTGGCAGCAAATACCAAAGAGGTGTAAATCAGGGCTGCTATAAATCAGTGAATCTCTCTGCCACCTCGGAGGAAGAGCCAAGGGCACCTTTTAATAGGAGAACTACAGTTAATATGAGGACACATCCTTGGTCATCTTGCCTTGATTGCTATAAATTAGAGGGATGCTCTGCCCACCCGTAGTCCTGGGTGCTCTGCGCTGTGTCCTCGGGGGTAGTGAAGGCTTTGGATCCTTTCCCAGCACATGAGGCTTTACCCTTCCCAGGTGACTGCCCTCGAGAGCAGCTTCAGTGTGATTAGAAGAGAAGGATAGGGTGGTTGTGTGAGGAAGGAGAGGAGCCAGGACTGCATAAAACACTTTGGTTTGTGTGTGATTCAGCTGGGATGGCAGCGGTGTGTGTGATTTTCCCCCCCGATCTCCATGCTCCTGTCTCCTTTGACAGGCAACGCTTTACCTCTGTGTCCTGTTCCTTGCCTCAGGATGCTGGAGGCTGCTCTGCATCACCTGAGGCCTGTTTGGGAAGCAGCTGAGCAGGATCCATGTCTGCACGCATGGACCTTGTGCCTGGCTGCAGCAAATGCCACTTCTCACCTAAGTGTCTTGGTGTCTGGCTCTCTTAGACCTCCCCGAGATCAGCGTGAGCCATGTGAACCTGACGGTGAGGGAAGGGGAGAACGCTGTGATCACCTGCAACGGCTCAGGCTCGCCGCTGCCCGACGTGGACTGGACTGTCGCGGATCTCCACTCCATTAACACTCACCAGGTAGGGGTGGAGGAGCTGTTGGGTGGCCTGCATCTGACCCAGATGTTCGGGAAGTTCAGCAATGTTCTGCAGTCCCTGTAGACTTGCCAGGTCTCTGTGTGCGGGACAGCGAGGTTAGATAAATGCCAAAGAGTGCCGTGGGAGAAAAGTCAGTCATCGCATGTGAGGGGTAATATAGCCATCTCCTAGCCAGATGAGGGCCTGAGGGCTAACTGAAGGATATTGCAGGCACAAAAACTTTTCTACTGCAGAAAAGTGCAGATGTGATAGCTCAGTATTCCTCGACTGAATCTTAACTCTAACTCCTCTAATGAAACTACCTGATTAGAGGTGTTTGCAATAACTGCAGCTGAAACTTTCTACTAAGCAAGCTTTTCTAAAGACAAGCTGTGTTTATCATTGCTTCAGTACTGTGGCTCCCTCATGCCACTCTCCCCCGATATTTACTCTTCTAGGATACAGTGCACTTACTTAGATGGGGAAACACCTCCATCACTCAAATCCTAATTGTGCCTGGATGCTAGAGACCCTGTTGCATTTTATGTGGAAGTTGGGATCCCGGGCTTTTGGGGCAGGAGAGACTGATTTCTGCCTGTCTCTGGGATTTTCAGACGAACCTCAACTGGACCAATGTTCATGCCATCAATCTGACCTTGGTGAATGTCACCAGTGAGGACAACGGGTTCCTGCTCACCTGCATTGCTGAGAATGTGGTGGGCATGAGCAATGCCAGTGTGCTGCTCACTGTCTACTGTAAGTAGTGCTGGGGAGACCTTGGCCATGGAGAGGCTGGAGGGAGGGCTGCCTGAGGAACAATGTGAATGCACACCCAGCTGCTACCTGTGATGTGCTGTTTTTCTGGATGAGAATTATGAGCTGGCCACAGGTAGAGGCTGATCCTAGCACAGCTGTCCCTTTGAAGCCATTATTTTTGCTTTCCTGGTACTTCTGTTATAGCAGAGATACATTAGGCAAGGAGCAGTGTCCCACACTGGTGGATATATTTCATGTGGGAAATTAATGTGTAGAAAATCAATTCATGAGTGAGGAAAAGCCATAGAGAGGCTAAAACTCTGTTTACAAACATGTAGTTGCTCACCCTGATGGTGTTTGAGAGGTTAAACGTCACCTTTGGTAAGGCCAGTGTAAATTTTGCCTCTGATTTCAGAGATGCCTGTGCTTCGTTCCAGGTTTGTTCCTACAAAGTTAAACAGCAAACGCCGTGTAAACACACACATGTCAAATTTCAACCATTCATTTCTAGCTGCAAGTGCCTAAACTTTTGCTCTGCTTTCTAATATAACTTAACACAAACCTGACCTTAAGAAGTCGTTTACACAGCTTTGCTCTCTCAAGCAGCTAAGATTTACTACATCTTGCTGTCTGTAACATTTGCCGTTAAGTCTGTAGTTTAGAAATCTATCCACTCACCTAACCCTAGAGACACCAATCTGGGTGAACCTGTGTTGCGTGTCTGGTGGTGTGTGGGAACTATAGGGTCCCCTGAAGGTAAGGCAGCCACAGAGAACTGGAAAGGGGAGAGGAGATGCTTTATTTCTTTCACCTTCCTCCCAATAAATAGACTGATACATTGAAGAATGCAGATATTTGAAGTTCACATCAGCTCAGGCGTGATCAGTTAGCAGGCGGGTGTTTGCGCACTGCATTCGAACCTGCTTTCCTTCACACTTTCAGCAGTATCATGCCAATGCCTATTTTCACCCATGTAATCCTGTAAGCTGCTGACAGTTTTTGCTACCCCTGCTCTTGCTGCCCAGACCCATCACTCAGGCTGCAATTTCACACTTAAAAGATCTGGGATTTTGTGTGTAGGTGGATGTCTGTTTTGGTATCTCCCTTGCCAGGAAGACGTGAGTAAGCCACCTTCAGATCTAGGCTTAGAAGTGAAACTAAGTAGCTGGAGTGTAGCTTTATGGTTCTGGGTATCCTAATGTTATCGAGGAAATCTTGCTCAGCTCCTACCAGCTCTGCACCTTGTTCTGTCTTATCCACTTCACTGTCCGTTTTTTTTTTTTTTTTTTTTTTTTTTTTTTTTTTCCCCAAAAGGCTAGTAGGTTGTTTTTGAATTTGGATGCTGAGAGGTAAAGGATTTTTTTTTAGGAAAGATATAAATCTTTTTCTCTTTTGCTCCACAAAACTTGTTCTGATTCATTGCTTGTCAGCCTCAGGATTTGAGACCTTAGTTTTGGATGTTGTAATTTGGGTTTCAAGAATGATGGTGGAGCAGCATTTGAATTTTTGGGATGTTTTGTGAGGGAAGACCATGCATTAATTTTCAGGTGGAGTCTCAGCTTTTTTCTGCTCTTCTCCCTTTAATTAAAATGTCCCTCGAGGGTGTTCAGTGGTTGGAATATACAGGCAATCAAAACCCCCAAGGAGACACTGCTATTGAAGGATTTTTGCTTGAATGGTTGAGTGCCAATGGCTCAGTGTGACTGGAGAGCCCTTGCAGGAACCTTGCACACATCTAACACATAATGCAAGAGCGCTGCATTGCAGTGTCCTCTGTAATGTGAACATGCTGCCTTAGCGTGGCCTGGGCAACTCTAGCACTGTGCTGAACCCCCACTGTTGTTCGCAAGCCCAAAGGAGCTGCTTATGGTTCACATCATCTTTCTGTGGAGCAGTTCTTGTGGCTCAGCACTCCTTTGCAGACATCCACAGGAAAGGCAGAAGGAGCAAAGGATTTTGAAGGTTGCTCTCTCAGTAATCTTAATTTCTGTGGTGTACAGAGATGATGTGGGTGGTTGGGTGCTGTGACTCTGCCATGTTTCTCTTTGCTAGATCCCCCTCGCATCCTAACCCTGGAGGAGCCAGTGCTGCACCTGGAGCACTGCATTGCGTTTGCAGTGCATGGGAACCCAGCTCCCACCCTTCACTGGCTGCATAATGGCCAGGTCCTCCGGGAGACGGAGATCATCCACATGGAGTTCTACCAACAAGGGGAAGTGTCGGAGGGTTGCCTGCTCTTCAACAAACCTACTCACTACAACAATGGCAACTATACAATTGTGGCCACCAACCAACTGGGCTCAGCCAACCAAACCATCAAAGGACACTTCCTTGAAAAGCCCTTTCCAGGTAGGATATTCTATTTATATCATTGTAATTGTAATCTGAAGATGTTAATATGCTTCCACTGGTGATCCTTGTACATATTCAAGGTCTTGAGCAACCTAATACAAGCTAGCCTTTCTTGAGCTGAAATCTGAAAGAGGATCTCTAGGTTTTTTTTTCCCTCTAATAAGTAGGATTCTACTATTAAAGTGGTGTCATAACTTTGACTCAGTGATCAGTACTGCACAAAAAACATAGAAAGATGGTGAAGAAGAATCATCCACTGAAATTTTTGAAGTGCAAGCATGAGGTGAGATATAGCTTTATCCAAATTGACATCTGTTGGAACTCAAGTAATGTTTTATATAACACTAGGTGAGGTATTGAGCAGCTTTGCAAGATCGTGACCGTGAGTTCCAGGTTCTCTTGAACCAGGCACCATAATGTTGTATTGAAAACCTTGGTTCTGATCAATTGTGTATAATGGATTAACATAGGTAGTGAGCTCCCAGAGCACTTTAACAGCAGGAAATTCTACTTTCCTCATATCAAGAGGAAGAATTTCATCTTGAGCTTTGGTGGAAGTCAGGCCAAATTTCACTGAGAAGGAAGAGATACTCTGGTTTAGATTGTTGTTGTTTTGTAATATATTCTGCAATATATTTTAAGACCTTTAGGGACTTCAGAGAGAGAAAGAGGTAGAGTAGGTTGGTTATTTTAGATTTTGTCTGAGAATCCCCAAAGAGGATGCCTGCTTTTTTGATAGTAAAATTCTATATGAATGCTAATTATGCACTAAAGAAAGCAAAGCCCCTTAAAGTGGGATAGCTCTTTTTCTTCTTTGGACTCTGTTTTGTGAAATCATTATAGCTGGATGCAGTACAGTCACATTTTTCTTTTTAAATATAAGTAACTTCAGGGTGACAATCCCTACCAAAAGAAAATAAAGACAATGGCTTAACAAGTTGCTCGGCATCAAGCCGTTTGCCAGGTTTTCTTAGCCAATGGTTTGAAATTCCCCATTGAATCGGCAGGGCTTATGTGCAGGAGAAAAAGGACATGGAGATGTAGCTGGGGAATTCAGCAGAGATGTCTGTACTGACTGTTGGCTCTGTAGGTGTGTGGTGGGTCTTGATCTGCTCGTCACACTGCAGTTCAATGCTGGCCACCCCAGAGTTAAGAGCCGTGCATGCTGCTGCCTTCAGGAACAGCACCATGAGAAAGTGGCAGCTGTAAATTGGCCCCTGTAGCCCAAGAAAAATCCAGCAAAATAGGGCATTTTCTAAATATAGAAAAATACCAATGGTAGTCTCATTTATTATTTATATCACACTGTATATGTATACAGAGCTTTCCCGTAGGTCAGATATCACAAATGGAAGCCTAAATCTTTGCCTCAAAGATCTGACAATCGAACAAATGAACTGATACGGATGGGAGCAAAAAATTTGTATTCAGGCTTCAAGGATGATGCCCTCTTTGGCTCTCTAACTTATTTATGTTTCTTGCTGCTGGGGAGGAAGAGCAGCTTATAAAACGTAGGTGGGCGTAGAGAAACACAGATTTACAGTTTCAGCTTTGTCAGGTCCCACTTCTGTGACTCAATATCTGTGCCCAGGAAATGTGGACAGCTCTAGGTGCTGGACCTCCAGAAGATCAGGCAGATCTGTTGTTCTGGAGAGGCGACTGTGAAAACAGTGCTGGGAAGGGATGTTAATGCCTGAAGAGCCTCTCGTATTGAAGGCTGCAGGGGAATCCTTTTGTGTGAAGTATGCATAAAATATTGCCCTTGTGAACCCATCTTCACCCACATCTTGTGTGTGTTGTGCATGTGGAGTACTTATAGAACTGAACCATCTTCCAGCAGGAAATGACCCTTTTCTTTTATTTCTTCTGATCCAAAGTCCCAAGTCATTCCTCATCCAGGCAGACCCTGTCAGTACAATGCAGGGTGTAAATTATTTTCCTTGAATTTCATTGCTCCATCCATTGACAAAGGTGACATTAACATTTAACACAACTGATGTTTATCATTATCCATTTGAAGGTCAATTCCTCCAGAAAATGCCATAAACTGAAGGCTCCCCCAATGTGGTTCATTCAAGAAGTTTATTGCTTATAGGTATTCACACATACAAGAAGTTTGCTATAACTATCCAGAAAGAGATTATTAGTATTAATTAATGACGGCATAGTTCCTGGAAGGCTTCATGTCAGTGTGGAAGAACAACTGTGTGGGCACATTGTCTAGATCCAGAAGTTGTCACCCTGTTATTGTTACTGTACCAGGTGGCTCTTTTCTTCCCAAGTTAGAGGAAAAAGGTGCTAGTAACAGTTGAATGGGAGCTGCTGTGCCATATCCTGCCTCTCCATGATGCTGTGGCCCTTGAAGCTGTTGTCCTTCCTGCAAGTGTCTCCAAGGACAGATTTTTCTTCAGCTTCCAGTCAAAATATCATTGCATGTTGTTATTGGCATCTATACCATGGACTACCATCTTATTTAATCCACAGACATTAATTTATCTCCCATTTAATGAGTTTTCAGTTCTTTGGAAAGTTTCTGTAGCACTCAAGCTGCCCATTCCTTGTTACGTTTTATGCTTCCAAAAATGGTAAGATTTAGTGGGGAAAATCTTTTTGTGGATTTCTACCGGATTTGCTTAGTCCAGCAAAGAAAAATGGAAAGGAGAAAACAGAAGAAGCAAGGGTTTTATGACTAGACTCTGTCCGTTTTAATAGATGAAAAAAAATTATATAAAACTCTCTGAATGAAATATTTCTTCCTTAATCCTTTTCTCATGCTAGAAAAAGCCAAGGAAAGTTGCTTCTGCTTCACTTGAAACAAAAATATTTTTTCAGGTTTCTTCCCCTGGTTTGGAAAGCCATGTTTGTCACCCTGGGGTTGTTTTATGGTTCCCTTCCAAACCTCAACTGTTCTTGAACATGAACATTTCAACATCCTTCCAGCATCCCTCTGCCAGCAAAGCTGTGTAAACGCCTGTTAATAGTGGGCTCAATTTCTTACATGGGCGACTAAATTGAAAGCTGACATTGTTCTCATATTATGTAAACAGAGTGTCACTGAGAGCTTTAGACCTCGTCAGCTGGGACCTTGGCTGTCTCTGGAGCTGAATAAGCTTTACCGAGTAGACGGGAGCAGTCAGATTGCCCATGGGAGTGACTGGCAGTGAGGCATCCAGCACGGATGCTACTGGCTGTCGTGATAGTGCCTCAGTGCGGCGGGGGGGGGCTATGAAAAGTCTCCTCTCAATCTCCCATCCCAAGCTGGGAGGTGGCCCTTGTCCCTGTAAGGCTTTATGCTGAGGTGAAGACGGTTGCGCAAGGCAAAATTTGCTTCTCTCCCCTCTGCGTCCATCCTTGCTGCCCCTAAAACTTCTGCCTTGCTGGCCCCAGGTGTCTGGCACACTTCAACTGGAGGAGCTGAAGGAAGACGCCGAGCTGGGAACGGAACCGTTCACATCCAGCTCCTCCGCTGTCTGCTAGAGCAGCAGGGCAAGCAGGGCTCTTGGGGAGAGGACAGGGTGAGCCACGAGGGCCGGGCACAAGCTGGCCATGAGCACAGGGCTGGCATCCTGGGGGCCATGCAGCCTTCTTGGTATTAGCACTAATGAAAGGGGAATTGTTTAGCTTGCTCTACAGCATGGTATTAATTATTCTCTATTTTGGCCTTGCAGCAGCAGCATCCTTCTCTCTTAGGCCAAGGCCCCACACAGCAGCAAATGCCCTCTCAATGATGACCTCCAGCACATCCTGCTGGCACATCATGGAGAGGCTTCCAGTTACAGTTGTCAAGCAGGAGAAATTACGGAATGTTTTGGGTTTCTCCCGGGCTCTGGTGGTGACAGTGCGTGGCTGGGAGGGATGGTGAAAGAGCTCACACTCCTTGGTGTGTTCCTAACTGTTTTGCTTCTGTTTGTCCTTTCCACAGAGAGTACGGATAACTTTGTCTCAAGTAAGTGCCTTCTTGCCCATAGCAATCTGTTTTGTTTTCCTCTGTGACTCATGTGTTCCTGGAGGGAACGTCGGGAAGCCCCAGTACAAGTTAGCTGAGGTTGCTGCAAAGCTCTGGCTTTCCAGGCATGAGCAAAATACTAGAGGAGGCTTCTTCCTTCTGAAATGATAAGTTGCTGCTGCTGTTTCTATTGGTGAATAGGATTATTGGGTAGGGAGGTGCCAGTGGGGATGTGCTGGTGTCTTGTGAGGCCTGTGGGATGTGCGTTGAACGTTGTCTTTGGTGTTTTGGTTTCAGTTGGTGATTATGAAGTGAGTCCCACCCCACCGATCACTGTCACCCACAAACCAGAGGAGGACACTTTTGGGGTGAGTCCTGTCCACTTTACAGAATAGTTCTGTATGTGTTTCTTGTTACTGGTAGCTGTACTGTTGCTGTATTGAGATTTTTTTCATGTAAAGTCTCTTCCTTTGCGATACAAGACAGCCAGGAACCAGAAGGATTTTGTGGCTTGCACCAGGCAAGCAAAATACTGACATGAACCGTGTGAGCCTCTTGGGTTTGCAATGCAGAACTAGGCAGCCCTTTGAAATAAGGCATCCTGTGAAGCTGCTGCTGGCAGGGTCAGAAATTCTCACTCTTAAAGCACCCAGAGAACAAACAAACAGGCAATTGCATGGTTCATGGAAATATTGAACAGTTAAGTTTAGCCCTGTGAGGACCACAGATTTAGCTGGGTTCATTTTGTCAATGCCAGGTTTCCCCCTTGCCTCCTCTGCAAGGCATGCCACAAATGAAAAAGGAAAGAAAGTCATTCCAGATCTCAGGGCTTACCAGATCTCCACATTTCTTTCATTGGCAGATTACAGATAGATTAAAAAAAAAAATTATTGGGTGTACAACTACTGAAAGAAAATTAGCATGTTATATAATTACTCTAATTTTATGGAAGTTTGAGGAACTTAAAACCCACTAAACGCTAACAGAATGAACAAAACTCAGTCTACCTTGGGTTCAATTTTCATGTGGCTGAAATTCTCTTATGGTTGAAATGAAAGCCTTGGAAGTGGAGCTGTAGTAATAATGTGCACTGATTATTAAATATGCCACAGAAAAGAAGCTGAGGATGAAAATAGCATATGGTAAAATAAAAAAGCTAAATATCATAGCTAAGATATCAAAAGCAGGAAGAACTGTTCTGAAATGAAAACTTTTTTCTTAAATTATAAATTTTCAATAATAACAAAACATGGTTTTGTATTAAAAAAAGTCTAAATGCAACACAACATCCAGTACAGGAGAAGAACTGGCCAAACGCCAAAAAGATTGTCTACACTAGTGCAGCAAAATTATCTTGAGTAAAGACTTGAAGGAATAAATATCCCAAAATATTAAAATAAGGTTTGGACAGTCAACCCTTTAGGGCACTGAGAGTTTCTTTTCTATGCTCATACCCTGACATAGTTCAGTGAAGGACTTTGGATACTGTTGTAATATAAATATTTACTTCTAAAAATTACAATAAATCAAGAACTGTTGGAGACTCTAGAAAAAAAACAAATATTTTAGGGAGGAGTAGAGAACAGTTCTATTTCACATTGTCTGTTTTCTTTTTCTCTTTCTTGTGTTACATTTCCTCGTTTTTTTTCCTAAGGTATGTTTGGATGGAGACAGGGATGCTTTTTATATGGAGAGGGAAAAAAAAAAAAAATTCTGTTGGTCCTGCTTGTTCCCAGGATCTCAGTGTAGTCCCCATCTCAGCACAGCCCTGCTGCTGTGACATCGTGGCATGGTGGGTGATATCACAAAAGGAAGGTGGTGATGCCACAGGGTGAGGGAAGGGCCAGGCATTCAGGAAGCCAGGGAAGCAGAGGTCCTATCCCTCTGCAGACGCCTGTGGAAGTGCTGCCCGAACTGCACTGTTGAAGGAGAGGTCTGAAACCCAGCAATAGTGGAAGCTTCCCATGAAGCTTCCGAGATGTTCCAAAGCTCTTTGCTTTCGCTTGCGTTTTTCTCCAGTGCTGTTACCCATGTGGCCACAGCAGGTGGTATTAGTCTCCAGAAGGGTAACTGAGGAAGGAAGTGCCTGCAGTTCCAACCTAGACCTCTAAATTCCTCTGCCTTGACTCTCAGTTTTGTTCCTTTCAGGTTTCCATAGCAGTTGGGCTGGCAGCTTTTGCCTGTGTCCTCTTGGTGGTCCTCTTTATTATGATCAACAAGTATGGCCGGCGGTCCAAGTTTGGGATGAAAGGTACGTGCAGTTGCTTTCCTCGAGCAGGAGGCTCCTTCCCGGATTGCCCAGCTCTTATAGCGCACACGGAAAGGTGTTACGATTTGATTCCTATGTTGTTGGTGTTGGTGCAAAACCTTCTGAAGAAATGTTGCCCAGCCTTCTGTTTATTGTTAGAGAACAACAGAGATAAGGGGGCTGGAAGTTCTGAACTACTTGTGTTAAGGTTAATGTGGGAAGAAGCACGCACGCATGTCTGATGGGCAGTGTATTTCCTTGCCAGTGCATAAAACTGCA
>VZSV01000026.1:2707229-2770193 GCA_013398735.1 Nothocercus julius | reverse complement strand
CTTGAGATGCTGTTTTATGGGCACCATGGGAATAGGGGGCTAAGCGGGGTGACAACTCTGGTGAGTGGCCCCCCTGATGGAAATGCCTTGAGCCTTTCTGGGTGTCAGAGAATACATAGGGAAGCTCAGCCTAGGACAGAGAGCCGAACCCATGGGAACGAGCTTCCACAGGGTCTGCCCTTGGTGGGTGTTATGTATGTCTGTGCAAATACATATCCATATTTTCCTTCTGAATAGGCAGAATCAACAAGGAGGTGGGGGAGAGAAGGAAGAGAGCAGTAAATATGCCCATGCTCTCTGTAATGTTTTAGGAATCGCATCACTATCAATTCATTTGGTATTTGTTGTAATAGCCCTGATCAGTGTGCTGGTGCTGCTGATGCGCATGTGAATGTCAGAAGTACTTGCAGAGCTGTTCCATTGTAATTTAGCATTAGTTAATAGGTACTTAAAGTAAAGTGGTTGCCTATTTGATTATGATTGGAGGTTATTAACATTTTTTTCCATAAACAGATGGTAACTGTCCGCTGAGTCGATTGGAGAACAATTCCAGGGTTCTGATTCAAGAGGACCAGCTTCTGCAAAGATATCTCAGATGCTTGGCTTTTGGGTTGTGTTGATTTGTTTTTTGTTTCTTTTTTGCTTTCCTCCTCCATCATGCAATTATCACTGCAGCTTTAAAGGGGGAAAATATACAAGAGATGACCTGCTTTTCAGATAAGGCTTAATTCTGATATATGTTGCCTTGGCCAAGTCTGCCTATGATAATGTGCTAGCTGTTTTTTTCCCTGATTATCCATTTGCAACTGGATAGGAATGAAAGAAGCAGTGTGTAGCTTGGAGAGGCTGTATCTTCAGGGTTAGTTGCTCAGGAGAAATTTGTGATCGAGGCCCTTTCATTTCATCCCCCTGGGATTCTGTCATGTAGTAGGAGCAGGAAGAAAGGGAGCGCAAAGCAGTATCATCCAGTCTCAGCACAGCAAGAGGACAGTTACCCTGCCTAACTGTGGTGGTTCAGGGATGTGCACTGACCAGTCCTAAAGCCCTCATAGAGAGATGGCTGCTCTTGATTTCTTTGAAGCTGCTCCTGTAACATGCAAGGCTCCCACGCCACGGTGTCGAGGGGCCGAACTCCTCCTGATCCCCTTGAAATCGGCAGGCAGAGCGAGTCTGTGGCATTGAGGTCAAGGCCTTTCCCTGCTGGTATCTTTCTATTTGTTTGAAAAGCCCCTAGAAGTACTTCATGTGCTTGGTATTGCTTGGTTTTATTTGCCTGGGAAGTAGATTGAAAGGGCATGGGGTCTCACTGGGGCTTCCTCTGTAAATGCCTGTTTATACTCTGCTGAAATTGTTTGTGCTATTTATTTATTTAGTGGTTTCAAGGTGATAAGGCAAACAGCTCTGTAAATTCAGGTGCCCAGCCCTCCATTAAGCATACAGTCCTTAACTGGTGCAGCAAGGGAAGACCATAATGCAGCTTTGTGGAGTTGGGCCTCATGAGAAACCTTCAGGAGATCCACCTCCCCATCTAGGAGAGAAACCTTCAGGAGATCCATCTAGGGTGCTGAACAAGGCAAAAACTTCTGCATCTTCTGCTCTGCAAAGGTAGAACCACTTTCACATTAGCTGTTAATGCTCACATCCCATTTCCTTTGTTTCCAGCTTTGTTGTTCTAGTGAAGACCTTCAAAAGGTGTCAGGGTGCTGTTGTAGTCCAGCTGTCAAGCAAAATTGAGAGTATCCAACTCAGGGCAGAGTACAGCCAGTTTATCCCAGCCTTGTGTCAGGTCCCTTTGTAGTTGTTGTCCCAAAAGGGGCAAGGAACCATCCTTGGAGGGAACTGGAGAGATGCCTCAAGCAACTTGCAAAAGAAAGGGTCAGCAGGAGATCTGTGACTGTTTAGATCTATAAGTAAAATATTTTCCCTCTCCCAGAAGTGTTAATAAGTTATTTATAAAGGAAATGACAATGACAGTACATTTTGCTAGCATCCATTACAACTTTTTTTTACAAAACATTTGTATTTGAGGAAACTGCTAAAGACTTTTGAAAAATGTCAGATCAGTAGTTTTTATCTGACTTGGGTTGCACCAAGCTTCCTTCATGTAGAGTTCCTATGTGTTTTTACTCCGTGCTCATGACCTCCAACCCTCTCCTCATCTTCCTCACTTGTGTGCATCATTTGCTCGAATTTCAGTTGCTTTTTGGCCTGGAGGGCATCGGTCACACAGCAGGAGCCCAGTAAGAGTGGGCTGTTGTGTTTGTACAGGGCAGCCTTACCTTAGCACTTCCCTCATTGCTGAGTCTCACGAGTGGTTTGTGTGTTAGAGGGAGAGTGTCAAAAGCCACACAAGTGACACTCAACTTATTTATGATGTGGTGTGATGTAAACTCATAGTTGAGCTGGTAAAATCTCCAGATTTTCTTTTCCATTTTTAAAGACTTCTCAGTTCTGGGCTTTTTACCCAGTAAAATGTGAACAAGTGGCAGCAGGCTGGAGCTGCAGGACTGGAGGACACACTGGGTCAGTGAACACCAGCAGGAGATGACCTTGCCACAAGTGGTACCATGCTAGGCTTCTATTTTCAAGTACAGCGTGGGCACAAACTCGCCATCCAATTCCAGAGAGAGGATTAGAACAGGAACGATGCTGCACTTCCCCTTATGTTGGAGCACTGGGAAGACTTCCTCTATCCACTGTGGTTCAGAAGCAACTGAGGCATGCTAGATTCTTGTTCAGTCACTTGCATCTATCACTTTCACAGCTGTGAAATTCAAGGCTACTTAGCTTCAATCATCAGAGCAGCCTTCACCAGGGACCACGAGGAAGGTGTTAGTCCTCAGAAGGTTTCATCTCTGCAGCTGCACTATTCCTGCTTGGCTGTTCCCTGCCTCTGGTTTGAACCTGGGATACTGCTTGGAGTTCTGCACTGTTTGTCTGTCTTCAGGTAGTTTTGCCTTGATGAAAAGTCCTGGATTGACAGCATAGAGCCTGAATAATTCTGTTCATCTACAGAACAAGTATCACAGACAGGAGCAGGATAGACATTTTTTTCCCCCCCACTCTTAATATGACTGGTCTGATGAAGAGATTGTGACCTCAGGCCCTACTTCCCATGCAGTCTTTAATGCTGCTCTGAAGGTGGCTGACAAGCAGGCAACTGTCAACTTTGATGTGGCTTTAATAAGGTACAAGATGTTGTGGGAAGAAGCAAAGGGCTTTAATATTTTAATTGTAATTTGTTTGTACTGTGGTTGTCCAATTATTCTTTGAAAAAGATTTTTGTTTCTGCTAATGCTGATAAATGTTCCTCGGGGAGGATGCCCCTGATGAGTTCATCTCTTCCTTGTTGTGATTTGCTGTAGGATCTTTGTTGATTTATGCCTTGTTTAGCCAGGGCTACTGAGATCCAGCATCCTTCCCTTTAGCCATGGGATAGGAGAGGCTAGCTCTTGGTTGAAGGGTGACTAATTGGTGAGGTGAATGCAATGTAAATGCAGGATTGCCAAAGGATGCATTGGAGAATTCCAAAGGGAAATATATAGGAGGAAGAAAAGGATGTTGCTTGTTTGTACATGGGCTGAATGTGCTTGAAGGAGTGCCGAGAAATTCAAAGACAGCCTCCCAAGCGAAGGGATAGGAGCTGTCATTTGGACTACTTAAACTTCAACTGGCAAAAGCACCAGTGAAGCAAACTGTAGAGGACAGCAGGCATGGAGTGATCTAACAGGCTTGTTCCATTGCCAGCTTCTATTTTTTGTCATGGAATAATAAGCCTGACTGTATGCTGGAGAGTCTCAAGAAACTCCAGCAGCAGCACCAGTGTTTAGCATCTTTACTGATGAAGGTGGGAACAGTGCAGAACCCTATGTGATACTCGGACATCTCATTTCTATGTACAACTCTGCTATTAAAAATTAATGGACCAGAAGATAATGTCCAGCCTTGTACACAAAGGCAGGTGCTTGTGCAATATCTTGTGCACAGTAGGAAAAAAATAAATCACATTTGGATTCTAATGTCATTTGTTTGGGGGTCATAATCTCATTTCTGGTTTGGTCTCCAGTTGATGTCTGGGCCCTGGTTAATGAAGGAAGACGAGATGTTGTTTCCCCCTAAGCTTGGCTTGCATTTCTGAAGAGAGAGCCATGAGATGTTGTTGATTGTGGCCACTTAAATTTGTCACAGATCTGCCTTTGGGCTCTGCATATGAGGTCCTGCTGCCTGCCAACAGAAAGCATTGGGAGCCCCCAAGTAAATCTGGCATGTGCCACTTTGGAAGCCCAGTGCACCCACAAGAACTTGCCCAGCTCAGTTGCCAGCTGTCAAACTGATGGGCTCCATGTGCAGGCAGTTTTGCAAGAAGACTTGCTCCCTGCATCTCAGACTTGGCAACATGAGAAGACATGGAGTTACTGCTCACAGCTGTCCTGTGTCTCTTGGCATCCTTCTCTATCTGTGTGCCTCCACACTAGCTGCAGAACAGTTTTTCTTTGTTTTGCTTTGTTTCACCCCAACAGGACTTAACTTTTATTGGAAGGTATTTCATGTCAAGACTGTTACGCTGCAGCCCAGCATCCTACATGCATTGGTGTCAGCAGGTGCTTTCGTGGCGTTTCTGGATACCCTGTGATCTTGCTGAAAGCCTTCACGTTGTGACCTGAAAGAGGCCTTTGCCTGCAGAAAAGGAAGACACTTTTGTCCAGAGCCCTGTTGAGAACAACAGCCCTCAGAAAGGTGCTTTGCCTGGTCTGCCTTTGATGCCATCTGAGCCAAAATGCTGCGTCAGCTTCAGAAAACAAGGAATGAAAAAAATACCATCATGGCAGACAAAATATGGATGACTCTACCCCAATTTTAGATTAAAAGTGCCTTGGATTGCTTCTCGTTCAATCTGAACCGGAGGGTGGTATGGGGGAGCCTGTACCATTTGTTGCCCCCTATCCCCGGGTGTGATTTATCCACCTCAGCAAAATGGAAGCTTTTCTTAGACTTTTGATGGAACTGAGAGTCAGAAGAAAAGGCTGAAAATCAAGATGGAAGGGGAAGGCCAGTGCTGCCTTTCACCCTGATTGTTTTTCCTTCGCTGTATAATGAGCGTGGTGCAGATGGCGGTGCCGGCGCTGGGCGATGCGGAGCGGGCAGGGAGCTGGCGGAGGCTCCCCCAGCGCGCGGTGTCCGTGTCCCGACACGGCGCCGTGGCTGCCGCTCGCACAACGGCCTGCGGCAGCTGCCGGCATCGGAGGGAAGAAACTGTCCCTTTTGTTGCTGACAAGACGATATCATTTTGATGCTCTAAAAGCTCTTGTGACATCCGCAATTTTCCAGATGGATAACAAAAACCTGCAAGCAGGAGCGTCTCGGCGGCTTTCGAAGCGCCTGCCTGTGGAGCTGCATCCATTGGTTTCATAGCTGCTGACAGGACTTAATAATCATTACGCTAAGTGGAGCCGGCACGGGGAGAGGCAGGTAAAATCGCTGCTGTCCTTGGGCTTGAAACGTTTCCTTGAGAAACGTTTCTCATGGAGCAGAGATACGAGGCTGAGGGGAGCCTGAGGAGCTGGGAGATACCCTGGGATCTGCTGGTTTTACCCGGCACGGGTGGCCGCTGTGCCTCAGGCCGCAAGGAGCTTCCTGCAGCGCCGCCGTGCTGCAGGCCTTGGCGTATCAACCTGCGCTGTTTTCTTTGGGCCTCGGTCTCCCCTCCGTGCTGGCGGGTGGCTCCTGGGGAAGGCAGAGCACGGCAGCCCTCTCAGAATCGGTCTTGGCCCCTGGCAAGCTGAAAACCTCCACACCAGGAAATGGCGGAGGGGAGCGAACGGCCCCCATGGCTCTTCCCTTCCTCCCAAGGCCTCTGCTCCTCCCTGCCCCAGGGGTGCCTGGCCGGGTGTCCCAGCCAGGGCTGCCGGATGGGGGCTCCTCGCTGGGGCCACGCGGGGCTCACGCGGTGTCAACAAGCCCAGGCCCTCGCGCTCCTTCAGCCCCTGCCTCATCCTTGAGCCCAAACGCCCCGGCTTCCCCTCCCGGCTCCGGTTTGGTCCTACCCCTCAATCCCCCCGATCTGGGAGAAGGGCCCCTGCAGTTGCCCGCGCAGGCCAGCCAGGGGTCTCTTTCCGAAGCCCTCGTAGCAGACACGAGGTGTCACCCTGGCAGTGCCGACATAACCGGGTTGGCAGTGGGGCACCCCATGTGCTGCCTCTGTAATGGCAACTTGCAGACAGAGTAGCAACGATTTGTTAATCCAATGGCTTTTTTCTCCATTTCCAAGTAATCTGTGAAGATATTAAATAAAACTAGGCTTATATGAGTTGCCATATTAGTACCCTTTTCTTGCAGAAACCTGCTTTGCATTTGTACCACCCGCCACTTTAAGGTGCAAGTGCATAGGGAGGCTCTTGTGAGCCACTTACAATGGTGCTGACAGATAAGAGCTGCATAAATAAAATTTACTGTTGTTAATATTGCTGTGTGACAGTACTCATAGCCAAGCCGATTTGAATTAATTTTTCCAGTTTTTTCTGAGATGCCATCAAATACTTTACTGAGACCAAATATTCTACAACCTTCATTGACTAATTTTGTGGTTTGATCAGGAGAAAGTAAAGTATTCAAGGTAGTTCAGTATGATTTGTTTTTATAGCTCAAATGCTTCATGGTCTTGATTCCACTATCCATTCAGGCTCTTGATTTTTTTTTTTAATGTTTCCTTTGTATTTTACTGAATTTAAAGATAGATTTATGCAGAGGTGTATAAGAAATTGAGGAAAATGCAAGCTGTGTGCATACATGTGTGCATGCCTGTATATATGAAGAGAAGTTTCTTTAAAGATATACAGTACATGTCTGAGTTCTTGAGCAGTCTTTCAGAATTAAATTAGTAGCAGCCTCTGGTAATACAAGTTTCTGCCTTTGGGGAAACTGAAAGCTTTTGTAAGTATTCTGCTCCAGGTGTGTCCCCTTGGCGCAAAATACTAAGATGGAAAATATTACTAAATTTTCTAGTATAACTTTGCTTAACTATTCTGACCATTATATCATTTTCTCTTTCTCTTTCTTTCCTTAAAGAACATGAATTCTTCTATCTCCTTTTTATTCACAGGCTTCTCTTATGAGAAGGATCATGACTAAAACTGATTGAAATCAGATATGGCCTGACTCAATTTTTGAATGTGTCCAGAAATCCCCTTCCTTTGTGCTGCTACTGGAGAGCTGAATTTTAGATCCCTCCTCTTCCCTCCCTTTTTCCTTTTCTTTATGTTATCATTTAGCTCTTAATGATAAAACAAATGGTCTCTGCTTATGGTTCTTTTCTGTCTGCGTTTACTATGCTACTGATGTATCTGGGAACATCATTTCTGATTTGGGCTTATTCTCTCCTCTTAAGAGTTCAAGTAATGCTTCTTGGCTGCTACTGTCTATTAACATGGTACTGGAGTTAATGGGCATATCAGCAGGTGCCAAAACCTGTCATCAGCAAAGCAGATGTATTCCACCCTGGCATATTAAAGCAGAAGCTGTAAGATAAAAGGAAGGCATCTTTCTATCTTTTGATATGTGTAGGTAAAGGTGCTGATTTAAGTTCTGCTAAAGTTGCCGTGATCAGGTCATACCAAAAAAGTCACTTCATCTGAAGTGCATCCTACCAGAGAAGCTAAAATCTGCCTAATAGTTTAGAGATGCTTCAGAGAAAGAAGTCTCACTTGGGTGCATTCCTGTCTCAAAACCTGGGTGAGCTTTTTGTTAATCTACTGACACGGAATGAGTCTGTGAGTGTGTGGTGTGTGTTTTTTTTTTTTTTTTTTGTTTTGTTTTTTTTTAAGAAGAAAATGTGCTATTAACTACTATAGATTAAATCCTCCCCTGACATGTGCTATAGGACGTGTAGCATCTTTGGATTCTTGCCAGATGTATTTTTATTTTTTAAAGAGTATTTGGACGAAATCACACTGACATTTATTTACCCATTACTGTGCAGTTTCTAGATGCTGTTTCACAAACAGTATCTTAGTTTGGATGCACAATCGCTGTGCTGACCTGCAGTGCAGCAACCCCTCTGACACCAGCCCGGATGAGCAGGAAAGTTTGTGTGGTGCCTGAGTCGATGCCCTGAAGATGAATCTTCATCACTTGCCAACCAACAGCAAAAATCTTTTTAGCTTTCACTGGCCCAAGCTTTGCTTTTAGATTTATTCATTTCTCTAAGCCATCTGCTGCTTGTGTGAATTCATAATAATTTCAGGTCCTTTAATGCCTTTCTTAATAGGGAACCCTTAAATCTTGAATTCAGTACTCTAGAGCTTTACACAGGATCCATTTCTGAGTGTTTTCTCAAATGTCGGTGCATTGTTGGCTCGTGTACAGAGCTCCGATTGCTTTGGCATCTTGTAGCTCTCCCCTATTGGATGTACGTCTTTAAAAAACTATATAGCCTATCATCTATACCATCACTATCTGCAAAGTGTTTTAGATAGCATGGTGCTTAACAATGCAGATAAAGACAGAAAGCCCTTGCCTTGTAAAACTTCCAGCTGAAGATGAGAATGGGTGAAGATGTGGAAACAAGAAGGGAGAGGCAGTAGAGTAGCATAAGCACTTCCTTGACAGCCTAAGTGCATGCATTTTGAGGCTTTGTGTCACCTTGAACAAAGCAGGTGGGGGCAGAGGAAACTCTTGGAAAGCTTTGTGCACCTGGAGTGTGTGCGCGCACGCATGTGTGTGCAGGCATCAGAGGGGAGTAAAGGCAGCAAGGGGCTTTGTGAAGTTGTTAGTAGCTGGTGATAGATGCCAGTTTATCTGCACTGAGCTGCAGAGCCTGGAGTGACTGGAGTGAAATTTTTACATTGTACAGGTTCTTTAAGGATAAACTATCTCATTAGGAAATCATTGGTGTGAATTCCGAACTGTGTTTGGCATGGCCTGAGTGATGGAGAGGGAGGGAAGTGGGTGAGTGAGCAGGAAGAAGAAACAGCAGTCGTTGCCTGCTTTGGTTAGGGTTATAGGAGATGAGGAGTTGGTAGCTGAAGCTTTATTTTTTATTTATATATTTTTTTAAAACCCCAGTAGTTGCAGGATCTGTGTGACCTACAGGTGTGGCTTCAGCAAAGCATGTTGTGATCCTTTGGACTGTCCAGTTGATGCTTTCTACCCAGCCCTCTAGAGATTATTTCCTCTGGCTGACAAATTCAGTAGCCCAGATTAGGAGGTCTGGATGCTTTTTTTCAGAAGGATATTGCCTAAGCAAAGAGGTTTGATTGATACAGAGTCCAGTACAGCTCTGTCAGTTCAAATTATTGAGGAGGTACGTACAACTGTCTTGATCAAGTAGCAGCTACATCTTGCTACAGTCCATCTTACTACAGTCAAAGGTCCTCCAATGTCCGTGCCGTTGTTAGCTAGAGCAGGTGGAACCAGGCATCAGACCTAAGTTATTAACCTTACATTTGCCTCGTGTTCACACTGGGTTCAGCACAGCTATCTGAGCACTGGAATGCTACTATTAGGATATGTCTGAAATGGCACTTTTGGATTTTTCATCTTCATGTGCACATTGAAAGGAAGTGGTAAAAATGAAATGCTATATAAATATTATCACTGCAAGCATCTGTGTGAGAAGGCAGGCCTCTAAATTGTTTACAAAGCAGAGATGGGTTTTCTGTATGAAGGTTGGGCTGTTAGGAGGTGTAAAATCTGCGTGTTCTTGTAGGTGCTCCAAAGCTCTTATTTCCACACACCATCAAGGTAAAACGTTTGCTTCACGTTGGAGCTCTGCAGCCATGGCTGCAAAGACAAAATGGCCTTGGGGTAGTTTGGCCTGTCCTAACAGGGCTTTAAGAATGAGGACTGAAGCTTTGAATTTTAACTCAGCGCTTCAGAGCCTGGAAATGTGTGTCTATAATCACTCCGCACTGCTCAGCTCATGTTCTGAGGGAGCAGCCTCTATTGCTCATGTTTGTCTTGCGCTGCAGCTGCTGAGATGCAGGGGGTCAGATGTGTTGCTGTACCAAAGAAAGTCTTCAGGATGTTAAGAGATAATCTCCTGCAAGCTGTAGGCGGAGAGAAATGTTGATAGTAAATATTGGCTCCTAAAGGATAAAGAAATGATTATTTCTCATCTGTTTGAGGTAGTTTATCCCCATTTCTGGGGCAATATCAGAAATGCACAGATTACGCCTTTGCTGTGGATGTGCCTTTTCTTATGTTGCAGACACTGCAACGTGGGGCTGCGTTCCTAGTTTGTGTCCTGGAGCAGCTCTAGGTCAGGCTGTCGCTGTGCGTTGCCTCCTGGAAGAAGGGAGACCCATGGATGAGCCTCCGGTTCAGCCTGTGTCAGCATGCGAGAGCAGCTCCGAGTCTCATCCTCTTAGCTGTGCTTTGCTGCGGGGGGGTCCTAGCAGATCAGCTGAGCTTTGCTGAATAAGCAGCTGGTGGATAATTTCATTCACGGTTACCTGTTGAGAGGGATGTGTGTGCCAGCCTTTTTTTGAAGCTTTGGGAGTTTAAGAAGTAGGTAAGGGAATTAATAGACAAATCCTACTGAAATTCTTGTAACATCCTTTGACGATCTTGGTCTTAATATCTAACAAGTTCTGAAATATGTGTGATGGCAGCAGGGAAGGTTACTTAATGAAATATTTTATTAACTAGAGAAAAAGGCCTTTACTCATAATCATGCAGAGTGAGAAACTTGGTGTGGTTTCTAAGAGAAGTGCGGGGCAGGGGCTATGGGACAGAGATGGGCTCTATGATGTGCACAGGAACCAAATGAGCCATGCAGAACGTGCAAAGGCCAAGGAGTCATCTGAGCAGAAGTGACACCTTGGAGGCTGTTAAATACCAGGGCTGGGTTTCCATTCACCTTCTACTAATGAGTCTGTCTTGGGTCGTTTAGACCTAGCAATTTCATGTTGGAGTGGCATTCATAGGGGCCTAATGAGACTAATCACTGGAGATTCCCTCTGTTGGTGCCTAGGAGGGATGGGTGGGTTTCTCATTAGAGAGATGCAGAAACATTTCAAGTAGCATCTTCTCTCCACTGACTGTAGAGAGAGCCCAGGGGACATCAGTCATGCTTAGCTAAGCTGTACTTTGTGAGGCTGCTCTTGGAAATCGAAGTGAGTATCTTGAGCCACCCATGAAAATGCATTGAGAGCCACTGCAGGGGCTGAGGCTGGACGCCTATGACCCAGAAGCAGTGCTTGACTTGTCACCCCAGCCGTACCGCTGGAAGGGTCCAGCTGCCTCCTGCTGTGAAATACCCAACTATCAGGCAGGGAGACACAAAAATGAAAGCTTCTCAAACAGGGTGTTGTACGCATTTGGGGTGAAAGCATCCTCAGAGGCTTTCCGGGGAGTCTTGCCTGAAGAGCTGGCTGGTGTGTTGACCGCCCTCGTGATGTTTGTGCAGTGCTGGTTTGCCATGAGGTGTCGTGTGTAGGTTTTGAGAGAAGTCTAGGAGTATACTGAAGATCTTTTGAGATACGTGTTTTTGGCAGATCTCTCTGGCATCCGATGATAAGTGCTTTCCGCGCTCTTTCACTGTGCTCTTTGTTGGAGATTGTTATTATTAAACTTTTTATTATCATGTCAGCTAGAAAAGAAGAGGTGCGAAGGAGGATACATTATCACAGCCTTCAGCAGGCAGCAAAAGGAAAAAAGAGATTAGAGATATTTTCAGAAGGAGAAGAGACAAAGAGCAATGGCCTGAACTTCAGGGAGATTTGAAAAGCTGGTAGGAAAGGCTTGGGATGGTAGAGGAATGTAGTATCTAGTAGGGCTTGGGCTGGAGAACCACAGAACTAGATTTCCAAGACATTTTCACGTGCCATGCTAGGGGCTCAACTCCCTAAAGAACTCAGTGCCCCAAGAGATAAGTTCCCTGCAAAATGTGGCTTGTAAAGGCTTTAAGTAGGGCAGCTCTGTTGGCCTTGGGATAGCCTGCCCATGGTGACCCGTGCCCAAACTATCCTCTGTCCTCATCCTCTTGGGAGGTCTCCAGTGGCAGGAGAAGGGTTGAGGTCCTGCCAATACCTTTTGCGCCTGTATGCGCAGAGGCACAGAGATCGTGCGTGGCTGCCTCAAGTTGCGCTTTTGTCCTGCGTCTTGGTGTGACATGAGACCCAACGGGGACACTTAGCCCCGGGGCCTGCAGGTACCGGCTGCGTCCACCTCAGCCTGTGGCCCCGCCGCGCCAGGCAGGCCTTTCCGCCAATGACCCTGTCACTTGCCTTGGGAAGTGGTTAATGCCTATGGCATAAATACTGAACCGCATCCCTGGCACCAGGGAAGCTTGCATGCTATATTGTTCCCAGTGTGCAGGCTGTCTGAGGCATGTGGTATGTATATATTTTTTTTTGTACTGACGCGTGCAGTGTGTAAAGATTTCCTGCTTACTGTCCTGCCTGGTCTGGTTGTTTCCCGAGCCTGTGTTAGCTACGGCAACTTTCGGTGCGCCCTGCGTCAATCATCGCACTAGTGGGTGGGTGTTTTTCATGCACGGAAAGTATTTTTTTCCCTGGAAAAAGAGTGAATTAAGGCATGTGTTTACTGCTACTTGAGCAAAGCAGTCCCAGGCTGGGCCACAAGATACACAGCTAGTGTTTAAAATTGAGAGCAAACATCAACATGGAAACAGGGAGAGCAGGAGTCGGGGTAATGGGCTGGCATTACTTCCCTGCTAATATGACCTTGGAGATGGTCTGCTGCTCTGCAGGGATTTGGGGAGTAATGTATCTGATAGCATCGTATGAGATGTGCGTTTTATCTGTGCATATTTATATCTAAGCTCACATATTTGGATGCATGTGTGTGGTGTTTATTCTTTCACTTTATCCTGGTGTTTTCATCACTTCATCTCCAGCTCTGTATGACCCAGGAATCTATCGCAGCCTGGCAGGTGATGCCATGAGCTCCTCCTGCAGCAGACTAGGGTTCTGAGAGGTTAATGTCTTCTCCTTTGAACTGCCACCTAAAAATCCCAAATAAAAGCATTGCACCCTAAAAGCTAGAACACAGTGGCCAGCCCCACAGGGACTAGATCTTCACTCCTTAGCCTGTTTTGGAGCCAGGAGAGGAGCAGGTATCAAAGCAAGGCTTTGCCTCTGCTAATGTCTCCTCTTTGGGGCATTTAGGGCACGTTTAGAAGAGCTGCAGCATCTCTTTTGATCTCTGTTCTTGAGGTACCACACAGAGAGGGCATCGATTGCTGAGGAACCCAAGGCCCTGGCTCTGAAGGGAGAGTATTTTCAGATCAGAGCCAGCATTTGGGATAGCTGTTGGTGGTATGAATGCTATGGTGCTGGGCAGAGTATAAATTATTAAAATCAATTTTATCTAATAGGCAGTCACAGTGGAACTGTGTTGTTATGAATTGGATCCAGCAGTTTTCAGTCGAGCAGCATGGGGGAGGTAGGAGAAGAGGTAGTCTCCCCAATACAAAAGCAGCTGTGGGCAGCTCTTAGAGCCTTTTCCCTGGCTCAGGATATCCAGAAGAATAGCCGAGGCTCATAGATCCCCCTGGACTCCACAGATCTTAACACCATTTTATGCAACCGCAGTAGTTTTAAAGGTCACTGTTCATTCTAGAGGATGTATGGAAATAGCAGCCTTTATGTATCAAAGCAAAAAAGAGACATGTTCATGGTGTGGAGGAAAGGGAGACCCTTGGGTGGTGTAGGAGCTTTTATCTGGGGGTGGCATTTACTTGAGAAGAGAAGACAGCCCTTCCCCAGCTTTCCTGGCAATAATGCTGGGGTGAAGGGCTACTGGGATGACACAGAGAAGGAACAAAGCGGCTTGTGGAGTTGGTGAAGCAGCGAGGGCAGAGTAAGCTGGTACAGAGGGAGCCTGGCTGCCTTTGAGACTGCCTGAGCTGTGGGGCTTTCTGCTGATGGAGAATGTGGCTTGAGAGTAGCCAGCGAGCACCCGCCTGGCATCCTGGTGGTGGTGAGGATGGACTCTGGCCATGCTCAATTTTCTCAGGTGGCTTCAGTCTTTATTTACTTCCGTGTATCACAACCCACCTTGCTGCTCTGCAGCCTTCCCTTAGCCCCACAGATGCTTGCTTGTAAAGTATGTTATTTTCTTATTATTTTTAAAATGTTTGGGTGGGATAAGGGTTTGTAGCTGCAACAATGTTTGTTGCTGGTGGTCCACGTGTCGCTAGTCTGTTAAAATGCACATTCCTGTCATGTCCTGAATCTTTTGGTATCAGTAGCATCTTCGCCAGGAAGGCCAAGGGTAGCTTGGCCTGTATGGCCTATGTGTGGGCCCTCCTGAGCTACAGAAGCACCTTCTACAGAGAAGTCTTCCCTGCTGCACACAGGTAAGTCCTGTTCAGGAGGATGAGCCTTGGGCTGCCTTTTCCATAAGCAACGTGGCATCTGCTGACCCTGCTTAGTTCTGGAGAGGAGGCTCTTGTTTGGTTGGGTATTGCTGCCCAGATGAACTGAGCTGGCTCAGGTTTGAGCTGTCATCTCCCAGGAGGCAGCAGCCACCATAAACATAATTAAAAATGAGTTCAGGGTAACCATGTGCAGAGGTGCTACCCTCTGAAGAAAGGGTTTTTGAGGAGCAGTTTGGGGGCTGCTGAATAACCCCTTGCAGCCTGGGCTTGTCTCTGAACGAGCTGCATCTCCTTGGAGGCAGATTGTAGGCAGCACACAGAAATGAATCTGTACTTGCGGTCTATAAAACACACAATAGAGGCTGCTCTTGACATGCAGGCAATTAAAATGTCTGCTTTGTGAATAAAAAAAGTCTAATAATAATAATAATAATGGTGAAGTTAATGAGATTTCAAATGTCTTTGCAAACTGGCCTAGGTTTGGTAAGTTCAAAGATGCATTGAAAAAAGTTGCAGCCCCTGTGAATTGCAGAGAGTTTTTCTTTTGTCTTCTCCTGAGCACTTCAGGCTGCAGCAAAATTTGAAAATCCCAGATCAAGCAGCCTGTGTGGGGCATGTCTCATCACAAGGGAAATAGGCATTAGACAAAATGCAGTCCGGAAGGGACAGGAATGAATTTGCAAAACATTCCGCCTGATTCCTTTTGGAAGGAATTCAGAAAAGAGCAACTAAAATGATTAAGGTTCTGCAGGGAATGTATTGTAAGAAAAGATTAAGAAAAAAAGCAGCTAAATATATAAAAATCCAGCTAGACAAGAGTGAAGCAGAATCGATCCCCAGTGGTGCATATTTGGAAGAGTCAAACAATGGAGGAGTAAAAAGGGTGTTAGAAGGAGAACCTGAGGTGTAGGAAATCAATTAAGCAATTGGAAAGCTGGGAGCTGTGTAGCGGGAGACCTTTTCTTAAAGGAAAGAGGTAACAGAAATAGGAAAGAGTCTGTGAAGGGGATGCCTCGGTCTCCAGAAACTTTTAAGGCAGATGGGGCAGCTCGGAGTGGGATGGGGCACTATGTGAGCAGCCGAGTGCTCCCTCCTCCTTGGCTTCTCTCTCCTTTCCCTGCAGCTGCCGGGTTGGTGCCGGTGTGTGAAATAGCAACCTGGAAGGGCGGGATAGAGGGAGGACTGGCTGCAGTCTCCCTGCCTCGACTGATTAATTAACTCTTCAGATTAATTTCCTTTCTGATTACCGCTTGATTAATTCCTCCTAACTGCGAGACCTCCTCACCACTTAATCCTCTTTATAAGCCCTCAGAGTGTGATGCTTGAAGTAAACATCAGGCAACAAAGCAAACAGGGCGCAGCACAAACGCGATGCGGCCGCTGCCGGGCCGGCCTCCTGCGCCACAGCCGCTGCCCTTCCCTGCTCCGTGGGCGCAGTGTCATCTCCCGGGGACTCCCCTCACCTCCCCTTTCCGTCTTTGCCCCAAATCCCACTTTTTGCAGCGTTTCTCCAGTGCTGTCTGCAGCAAATCACACAATTTCACTTGTAGAGCCTGATAATTAGTGACAATATCCCCGTAATTTGCAGAAGGGCAGGAGGAGGGAGCTGTGTTCAGCTGTGCTCCTACACAGAAGCAGAGGCTTTTCTCACAGCTTCGTTACAGGGAGTGTCTGAGTGCATAAAGCTGCTGTGGATGTGTTTGTGTTTGAGCGCGAGCGGCGCACTGGGATCAGCCCTGTGCGGGCACCGCTGCTGTCCTGCGGTTCAGCCCTCACCCGCTCCCCTTGCTCCATCCTCCCTGACGTCCTCGTTCCCATCGCACGGAACCTCCACGTGGCCGGTGAGGGGGAAAAATTGAAAGTGGTGAAGTTGGAGTGAGCGGGATGAGCTGCTGAGCTCTCTTTCGAGCCTGGACAAAGTCCCCACACAGATGATGCCGATAGCAGTGTGCACCTCGGGCTCGATTTTGCACTGCTGGGTCCCTCCTCCCAGGCTTTGCCTTGCTGGACTCCCCTCAGAGCTCGCAGCTCTCACTGCTGCTCTGGTGGAGAGGAGCCCTGTAACTTAGTCCAGGTCCCCTTAAATTTGACCTCAGACTCCTGCTCTTCTGGGACAGGCGCTTTGCTTTGCAGGCAGCTCGTTGTTCCAAGCCATCTGGTTGTTTTGTAGCGCTAATAGCAGTGGAGCTTTTTATTTTTATGCTTTTGCTCTTTTATTCCTGGGCATCTTTTCCCAAGTGCATTGAGATGCGTTAATAAAAGATAAGTAAGAATGTAAGTTATGATGAGAAAAGGCATGCAGCCAAATGAATCCCCAAATAGGAGCAAAAGCTTTCCCCAATTTTTTTACATGCAATAAACCAATGTACCCCCCTGGGAAACTTAGCACTTAGAGAGAAACAGCACTTTCTTGGCCACTGTTTCTGAAGAACATTTTGAGGCTGGAAATGAGGATTGAGGATGCACCAGCTAAGACCTAGCACACTTATTTGCTTTGTGGCATCCGCTACATGACTAGAGGAGTTATATTTTGCACCCAGCAGCAAAGCTTGCTTTCTGCTTTGTGGCTGTACCATGTGGGCCATCCTTTTAAAACGTGACCTAGACTAATGAATTTAGCTGAGTTTGAACTGTCAAGTGACATAAGAAAGATGGTATGTGGATAGAGGCAAAGGCAGTGGTTTATTTCTGTGTTGACTGGCAGCAGAGGCATCACTTGGTGTAAATGCTCTTTTCAGGCTCTGCAGTGATAACCTGTGCAGCCCTGCCCCGCGCTCGGCTGTGTTCCCCTTGTGTAACGCCATGGTTGGGATATTTAAATTGGTCTTTAGATCTGCTGCTGTGCATTGTCCCTGCTGGAAACAAATTATTCTGGCTGATAAGGGAGATCGAGCCATACGCAGAGAATATGCTGCTCTTGGATACATGGCATTAAGTGCAGCGCTGAACGATTACCAAGGTGCAGTGAACACAGACGGGCCGTGCTGCAGCTGGGACTCTCTGCGTTGAAGTCACTTGGGTCAGAGCTCATATTTCCTCTGATGTTGCTGCATTTAGGAAACGTTTCCTTTTCGGTTGTGTGAGCTGCGTTGTAGGTGGCGTATGACAAGTGGAGCTGTGCTTTGCATAAGTTTGCAACACAGCCTAGTGCTCCCTTTAGTCCAATATCCCAGCTCCGGGATTGCTGGAACAGATTTAATGGTCCATTTTGGCTCTGTCTCAAATGGTGTGGTGAGGTTCCCGCTTCATCAGTGTGCGATGAGAGAGAGGTGGAGTCATCCCAGTAGGACGCGGTTCTCGGCTGGAGCCCACCCCTGCGGGAGGCAGCAGCACCGGGGCTGGTTTTGGTTAGGTTTCTAGTAGAGAAGTCCCCAGTCCAAGCAAATGGGACCGGGACACTTAAGAGACATAATTGTGCCCCCAGCTCTGTGACCGACCGTTGCAAGGCATGAGAAGGTCCTGTCCATCTCAGCACCCATCTGCAGCAGATGCTGTTGCCACGTACAGCCCTCGCCGTAGGAGGCAACTGGTTCAAGTTTACTGGCTCCTAGGCACTGAAGGTGCCAGTATGACGTAAGTGATTTGCTTTGTTTGAGATCCTACAGAAACTTTCCTCTATGTGTCAGCAACACAAGGTCCTGCACTTGTGGGTTTTTTGTAGGTTAATCACACTTCATTAGGCAACAGATTCCCTTTATTTGTCTTTTAATCTCTGCTATAAATGCTTTACTACCAAGTGGTCTCTAATTCCTACAAGGATGAGGGAAAGTAAATTGGAGTCTTTGATCTCCTTTGCTCAGCCTCCTCTGTCCTCGTGCTTTCTTTTAAGACTCTTATTTCCTTGACTGCAAAAAAAAAAAAAGAAAAAAAGGAAAAATTATAATTCAGTTGTGAAAGGAGTGTGTACGTCAACAGCAATAGCAGCATTGCATCAGAGCCACACATGACCTCTGGAGAGACAAGAGGTGGCATTTGAGGTCCCTTCTATTCCATTTGCAGAAGCAGCAGGGACTCTTCTGATTCCGATGGTGCAGGCTGGAAGGCGAAATACACGTGAGGCAACTATTCCTATATAGGTCAACGTATGATTGCAGGTTGTGCCTTTGGAAGTGCCACTTTCCAAAATGTCCATAGCCTCTTCAGAGTCTGCTTGGCACTTGGTGTCACCCTGACAAAAGCAGTGGGTCACATCCTGAGTGAAGAGCAGGTTGCTGGGCCCTTTGTGGGTGTAGAACTGTCCAGTTCTACACTGTCCAGGACAGGGCTCAGTCTCCTGGGACTGTTGAGGAATTCATGCTCCCTCCAATGCCTCGTTCCTGGGGGGTGACAGAGTAGATCTAGGGTTGCATCTTTGGACCTTGTCCTGTGCGTTATTCTAGGCTCGGCACACTCATTCAGGTGTCACTGTGTTGAAGATCTTAGTTGGGTTTCAGGCTGCCTTGGAAGGAGTCCTTCATAAATCACAGCAAGCGGGAAGTCTCAGTGAAGGCAACTTAAGGATGGGAAATTCCGACACAGTCGCTTGGGCTGCGGGTGCCGTGTGAATCAGAAAATGAACTTCTGAAAGGGGAGAAAAAGGAAAGCTTTGAATATTCAGTCTTCATCTTGAGAAATCCAGTCAGTAGCAAATGGAATATGATGTGGTGGAGCAGAACTGGCACTTCAGGTCTTCAGATTTTGAAAGCAGCTTGGGAACGAGAGCAAGGGAGCAAGATAAAAGCCAGATCTGCAAGGAAGGTGGTAAGGCTGCCTGAAAGAGGGGAAGTAACAGACTGAAAAGAATGCATGGATTTCCAGTTCATGCAAAAGATCCAAATATGCACATAAATTGGAAGGATGAAATTGTAGCTTTAAAAAGACTTTGCTGGAGAAAACACAAACAAAAAACAGAAAAGGTGTTTCAGTGTTTGAGAAAAATTCTCATTTTGTAGGGTGACTGGGGGTTAATGTACAATCCTTTCAGGGCCTCATGTATGAGAATCTCACATGCAGACAAATCCTCCCCCCATCCATCTCCCTCAAGCAACTGAAACTCTACTAAAGATGACTTAGCACACAAAGGATGCGGTAGGAATGGAGCCTAATCAGATCATTACTGCAGCAGGGAAGGAATATAATTTTCAATCCACAAGCCACCATCTCTTTCATCATCTTTATTTCTAAGTGCATATACATGTATTAATATATGTACACACATATATATTTTTTTTGCTGTGTGGTGAAAATCCCAGCCTCTGTAAGACAGGAGGAGAAGCAGATCAGATTTAGGCAGAGTAGAAAAAGCTCTGTTCTTCAGAGCTGAAACCAAGCAAACAGAGATCCCAAAGACTGGGGAAAGGAACATTTGGGACTCTGAACTGCAATCTTTAACTCTAGGGAGTTGCATGTTTTATGCTGCTTTGCTAGTGGCTGAGAGCAAGCCTGCCTACCACTTGTGGAACAGTTTTGTCTGAGGAACATGGTTGCAGCTAGAAAAGTTACAGGAACAAAATTGAAAGACCTTGTTTGTTTTGCTTGCTGCTGCCTCCAATCTTTCAGGTAATCACTGGGTGATTTAATCAGCTACCTTGCTAAGCATTTTAGTTACTGTACTAACCCCATAAATAGAAACTAAAAACTGCATGTGCAGCTCGGCACTACTGTATGGTGTCATTTGTAGTCTGTGAGAAGCAATTTAATCACTATGTATGCAACCTGACAGCACGAAGTGGGGTGCTGCAATTGCTAATTCTGGGGGAGACGCTATTATTTCCCACTATGACTCAGAAAAGTAAACTTGCATGTGATTTTGGAGAAACTCAACAGAGGAATCTTCTTTAGGAGTTCACGGAGAGAAAGGAGCTTGGAAGTATCAGTGAGTATGTACCTAAATGTGGAACGGGAGGACTATAGCTGTATGAACCATTCACAGTAGCAAGCCACTGAAGGAGACTAAATCAATGGTTTTAATAGCCCCATTTAGTTGCAGTGCAAATTCTGTGGTGGAAATAGTAGCCTTTTATGTACAGATATGGCAAGGAGCAGAAGTCTGGCTCCCAGGTGTGGGTTGTCACCCCATAGAGTCTCCTCTGTGCCCAGACCTGCATTCATGTTTGTGCATCATCAGGTAACTGTGCTGGAAGGGAACTGCTCTGCTATTGGAAATGCAGGTGTTCTAGGGCAGCTGGGAGAAAAGGAAGTTTAGGCTTTGCTTCCATATTCCCAGAGGGCAGGAGGAAGAGGCTGGAGCAAGGGGATCCTGCCGGGCAGCTTGGGAGTGGATTGCCTATGCAGAGCTGTCTCAGCAACATTGCCAGGCCCTGCTTGAAATGCTAAATTATTCCTCTGCTCTGTCGTGTGATTGTTTTATGTGCTTTTCTCAGCAAAATCAATCAAGAAGAATTGATAATTTATAAGCTCTTGTTTGCCTTTTTCACTTGTCAAGGGGAATAAAACAAAAGGATAAAGTAGAAGGTAAATGCTATAGGTAAAGGAACTTGGAGGATGTGGACTCGGCACCACCTCCCTTAGCTTTGGGGTCGGGGGTCTGGTCTCTCTGCTCTTGGATCCTTAAGGATCTGTTCTGGCTGTCTGGTCACTGAGCAAGGATGTGAGCCGCAAAACAGCGTTACGTGCACGACAAAACAGGGGTGCTCAACCTGGGGCGGTACCGAGCGCGGTTGTCCCCAGCCGTGTCACCTTGGTGTGACCGAGCGGAGAACGTCTGCAGGTCTGCGCGTTGCCGCGTGTACCGAGAGCCGCAGCGGGAAGGAGATTCGATTAGGCAGGTAGAAAGATAAAGCTGGGTCAGCTGCCATCCTGGGTTACGCTGCAAAGGAGATTCCCTGTGGCAGCATATTCCACACTTCTCCTAAGCTTGAACCTTACCTGCTGTCACGCGCAGCCACGCAGGAGCGCAGCCGTGCGCCCAGCTTCTCCCGGCAGGCACGTGTCCCGCATCCATGCCACCCCCGACCACATGGAGTCCCCCGGAGGACAGCAGGGATGCTGGAGAAAGGGCCCTTCTCTCCAGGGAGCTGTCCTACTTTGCAAATTAGGGGGGGGAAGAAAAGAGCAGTATTGTTTTAAAATAGAGCCTGATGTTACAGTTTTATAGAAAGATAAATGCGTAAGGAGATGCTCTGTGTAGATAAATAAGTGCTGTAGATACTTAGATACTGCAGATAACTGTGTAGATAAGTGGCTAAACAGACTAGTAATGATATCAGGATGCTTTTGTGGGACAGGAGGGACGCCTGCTAGTTATATTGCCCTGTTCCTGCTCTGAACTGTTGCCCTCTTCTCTGATGTTCTTGCTAGAGCAGTTGTGTTCATGACAGGCTGCAGCTGCCTTTTCACAGGAAGGTTTGATTTCCATACTCCTCCACTGCTTTCCAAGCATTGCATCTGCAGCTTGGAGAGCAGCCTTAGAGATGATTTCAGCAAGCCATACAAATTCATTTATGAGCGTGGAGGGGACACTAGTTCTGTCCCCATGTGTTTTTGGCCCAACAAGACCAGGGAAGCTGAAGCTGTGAGAAGAACCAGCCTTGGTGAATGTGTGTTGCCCCTCCAGTGTCCGCGTATGCATTGCAAGCTGTGGCATCTGTTGCGTTGCCTCCTCTGCCTAGTGGGTTTTCAGGCTTTAGATGGTCTAGAAGCGCAATGAAGTCTCAGAGTGCACTGTTGATGCCCTTGTTTTACAGGATGTTCAGAATTTGTTTGATTCAAATAATCAATCTATGTTTGTCCTATGTGTTCCAAGTCATGGTTTGGAGAATTTGCTTGGGAATGTCCTGAGAACTGGCTAGAAATAATCTTGCCTCAGTTTTCAGCTCTTAGGCTTCTACTCACAACGTGCAGCAGAAGCGCTCTCATTACATAAATGGATGTGAGATTTGGCTGGGTTCCTAGAAAGATTCAGGTTTTCAGCTGTTCTAGATATGACAGAATTGGCATGGTTGATGTTTCTTCAGAGCAGTCCTACCTTTCTTTGCTATCTGGGTGGAAAAAATATTACTTAAACTGCCTTGACTTTCTGATATAAGCAACACTGGTCTGTCCTGCTTCCCTCCCCTTTGGAAAAGGGGCATTCCTGGATGGGTGAGGAGCTGATATGATTCCATGCATAGCCCATGGTGGGTTGAATGCTTCGGGAGGTTGTTATTGTCATATAAATACCTTTTTAACCTTTTTATTTTTTTTCTGCTTGTAGTTTATCCAATATTGTATCTCAGCAGTGGATTTCATTATGTATCAGTCTCTTCTTGTGCGGGGAAACTTGCTGCTCTTACTGATGTCCACTTTAAAGAAAAGAAAGCAAGTTTACATTACCTTTTTTGCTAAATAAACTGCTTGTTAGCAGAGAAGAGTCAAGACTAGGCTGTAGAAAACAGGATGTTCTGCACCTGCATTCCAAGTTGTAGCCGTTCCTAAGTAAAGGGTGAAAATTACCCCAGATCTGCCTTTGTAACTCTTACTCTAACTGGCTACTGTCAGCCACGCTGTGGCTCGTAGCACTACTACAGACTGTACGGAGAGCTTTGGTTAAATATAGTAGTGCCGTGCGACTCCCCCGCCTGCTGGAAGTTCAGTCCGTTCCTGGCTGCATGGTGGAACGGAGGGAACACGATAAAACAGTTTGTTCTTGCTGCTGTTAGGCAGCAGATGATAGCTATCCGTCTGCATCGTCCGTGTGAGAGGGGAATTTGGGCTGGACAGCAATCCCACATCCTCTGGTGAATGTTCTCCTCGGCCACAGGAGAAAATACAGGGCAGATTAACGAGGAAATTATTGGAAGATGAGATTTTTTTCTCCAGTGCCCTGCGATTGCCATCGGCTAGCACAAATCCCTCCGAGTCTGCCGTTTCATTTACGATATTCCTTGGTCATCTTCGTCACAAAAAAAATGGCTCTTTGAGAACTCGGTGAGCCTGGGAATGTGGCCTTGGAACCTGGACACTTACCTGTCCCTGCGTCCCCCCTCTCGTTGTGCGTGGGCTGCGGGTGGAAGGAGCAGCTTCCTGCACCAAGCAGCTAATGGGGCTGCAGATTGATAGCTCCTGGTCGCAAAAACACTTGTCACGGGCTTGACGGGCCGCTCAAGGTTCCTCTGTAGCAGGACGGAGGTGGAGGGAGGGAGCCGAGCTTCGTGCTCGTGCTTTATGGCCCTCCTAGTGGGACCGGCAGGCGTAGCAGCCGTGCAGGGCATTTACTAAGAGATTTATGAGTTTGTAATTTTCAGAGACCCTGGAGCAAAAGTGTCTTTAATTAAATTTTGATTCCCCCTCCCCTTTCTTCCCCCTCCCTGCTCTCCTACCTGCCTGCGGATTGTTTGCGGAGCCCCAGCACTGCTTCCTGAGCACAGGTAGGAGCCTTTGAACACAGCCAGGAGGAGCAGAGCATTGCAAAGCAAACAACCAGATGGCAGCTATGATAAAGCATCACCCAGCTGGCGCTGCCAGCCCGGAGAGGGCTCTGCGATGCAGTTCAGGGGTCCCACAGTAAGAGCTTCCTGCTTCTCTCTGCTCCAAACGTGGACTTGGCAAGGCATCCCAGGGGCTGGCGGCCAAGCCGATCCGGTGCTCTCATCCGCCCGGCGCTAGGATCCTGGCACCGCTTACGGCCGCATGGAGAACGTGGCTGCTGGGGGACGAGACGACCGTATGTTGCTCTGCGCTGCTGCGGCTGACACGCACGCATAGCCATCCGTCTTGGAGCAGGGGCTGCTCCGGCGGGGAGGAGACCAGAACTAACGTAAAACGGGGGGCTGAAGGTGGGGGATTATTGTTGCTTATTATCGTGTATCTTTAGAAGGTAATTCTAGAAGGGTAAGATGAAAAATAGGCCTGGACTTTGGGAAGAGGCATGAGTAGCCGCGGGGATGCTGCTTGGGCCGTTACGTTGCCTACAGCCATTCCCCGGGACTTGCCCCATCACTGCTGTCATCTCTGGATCCCTCTGCAGGCAGCAGGTTGGTGGCAGAGCATCCCTGCCCAGCTGGGCTATGTCAGCCCTGTGAATAGATTCCTACCAGCCCACTCAGCCCTAAGGAGCTGCAGTTAAAGGGTTCTGGAGACAAAATTGTGTCTGCGCAGCAGCAGCAATGATTTCCTTGAGAGGTAGGATGAAAAGTGGCTCTTTTCCACTATGACTTCTGCAGCGACTCGATAGCTACTTCTAGAAAGCTGCTTGGTTGGGGGCCAGGTGCCTCAGCTCCTGCATCTCCTGACTCACTCTGCCTGAAGCTCCCCGAGCTGCCTGGGCACCAGCCCTACCGCATCCTCTGGTGCTCTCCAGCCATGAGGGATGCTGCGGGTGCCCCAGGCAGGGGATTTCTGAGGGGGCTGCCCGAGTGGGCTTTGGGCAAGGGGCACTTGCCTCAAAGCTGGGCAGGCTGCTAGCCTGGTACCAGCTTTCTCTTGGAACCATTTTAGCCCTTTCTCCTTGTCGTGCTGTGCGTGAGGATGCTGTTCACTTGCTCTTTTCTGCTCCTGCTGGCGGTGTGGATGGGAGAGGCGTGTTTGGATCTGGCTTCCCAGCCTGGATGCTGGGTCGTGTCTCTTGCCGTGAGCTACAAAGCCATCGGGCGAGAGATGTGTTTTGGGGGAACGGGGCGTGGGGCGAGGAAGCAGCGCTCGGTGCTTTGCTTGGCTGTGGCAGATGCTGTTCTTAGCACCCCCATGATTAGTCATGAAGGGAAGTGCTGAATGCCCTGTCTTTCTGCCCTCCTGGCTCACGGACTAACAAGAGGCACGTTCCCTCTCACAGCCTTCAGGATGCTGATGAAATAGCTTGGAGGCAGGATGTGGAATATGTGAACGGAGATAGGGATTTGGCTGGAGATCCCTCTTGCCAATGTTTTTAATTTGTGTGAGGACCTCTGTGGTTGTACAAGTTACCTGTGGGCCACAGATCAGCAAGGAGACTCAAGAACCTGCCCTAGTGCTCTCTATGGTCGGGTCATTACTGGGGCCAGCTACACACAGGGTCCTTTACAGGGTCCTCTTCAGTTGAGTTCCTCCTCTTTTCTCTTATATCCTGGCAATTTGAAGATGCTTGTTTATATTCTGTGGCTTTTGGGGCTGGCATGTTCAGATGTCCCTGGTCTCACGCGGAATTTCATGTGGCTTCTCCCTGCTGCCCAGTGCAGCTTATCCATTTGATCAACTCCTACTCTGCAGTTGTCTTCCAAAGCAGCTTCATCTATATGGTTTCTTCAGGGGTGTTTTCTAGGCAGAGACTTCCTCTTGGTGGTCTTCTTGCACTGTTGGCACAAAAAGCTACTTTTTAAGGTATTTCAGATCTCTCTTCCTTTCAAAGCTCATCCCTCCCTTTTTCTGGTAGGTACAATTGGCACATGCAAATATCTAACCTGCGTAGCAGCATCTCCTCATGGCAGCACTGCACTGAGGTCCTAAAGGGTGGAAGTGGCAGTGGGATTGCCAGTAACTCCCGTGTGAGAGCTGGGGGCTCGATGGGCTCCTCTCCCTGCCCTCTGTGCTCACTTTGGTCCCAACTGCTTTTGGTTCCAGTTTGCATTCAGCAGGTGTTGCATTTCTTCAAATCAGGTTTACAGTCTTGCTGCCTAAAAAATATTTTCTGGAAAGCCCTTCCTGTTGAGAACGGTTTGGTCTCGGGCTGCCGGGGTGGCAAGAGGCAGGGCGGCTCTAGCCGGGGCTGGGGAGCAGGAGGAGGGCGCTGGAAGGTGCGGCACGAACTCGCTGCCTGGGTTGTGCCGGAGCTGTCACCGTGGGACTGCAAACCCCGCAACACGGTGTGAGACGCTGCGTTCGCCAGGCCTATATTTAAAGGCAAGTGATGTTCCCTGCCGACCTCCGATGGGAGCGGCACACATGCCCATATCTCACCGGCGAGGAGAGGAGTGTGCCATGCTATTTAGAAAGTGAAATTTCCCTGGGCCTTGGAGGAATTAATCATTTTATATGCTGGACTCTTGCCTTCTGACTGATCTATCTGAATTACAGATTAACTGGCAGCGTGGGGACAGAGGAAGCCATTTCAATGAATAGCTCTCTAATTTATTAAAGGAGGTGTTTAGGCTGGTGGATCAGCACTGCAGCAAGTTCTTGGAGTGGGAAGTTCTTTTCTTTCCCTCCCCATCTCCTAGCCTTTCTTTTCTGCTGTGTTTTATCTCCCTGTCAATGGGGCCCCTCTCCAGAATCGATGAGGGAACCGGCAGGGCAGGCAGAAACCCCCAGGCTGGAGATTTTCTCTGCAAATAATGTGCCAGCTCCCGGAGACCTATACTTCCTAAGCCTTTCTCCAGGGGCCACTTCTGTTATTTTTAAGTAAAACCATCATCTTTCTGTCCAAGGAACATAAATTTTGGGGGTAAGCTATGACATCCTGGAAAACACCAGCATATTGATGCTGCCGTTGATATTAGTCAAACCAAATATCATCGCGCTTGTATCAGTCAATTCAGTGTCCAGACTGTCAAGAGCTTCCCTACCCCCCTGCCCTCACAGTGCACAGCAGCCCCTGGGAAACCTGCAAAACGTCGTTTATTTTGTGATTTTTTTTTTTCTGCAAATGCAGTAAAATCTGCAAATTGGAAATCTGCAAATGCTTTATTGAGCAAACTTGACGCTCCTAATCGCGCTCTTGCTCGTGGCAGCCACAGGGTTGGGAGCGCGCGAGGCTACAGGCGCCTGGCTCCGCTCTCCTGCCCAAAACTTGGGAGCGGGAGTGCAGAGGGATTTGTTTGTTTGCGGATATTTCTGTCATGGAGTTTATATTCCAGAAGAGTCTTGTAAATACAAGGGCAGATTCAGGATATAAACAGTTACACAACTTGAACACATTTTGTTTCTGTAAGAAGTGCGCTATTTATCTTGGGAAGGGATAAATCTGAGAGTGTGATATCGCTGCCTCAGGTCATCTTAAGGAGGTCTTCAGGGGAAGGGAAAAAATGATGGGCTTTCCAAAAGAGGCAGAAGTTTTTCATTGACCTCACACATGAACAAAACACCCAACTGTGGATGGGTGGCATTTTATTATCTCTTTTTTGACTGTCTAAGGATTTATAGCTTAATCTGAAAGTAAACATCATGAGTCTGATTTTTAAAAGCTTTTGTCTACAGCTTTGCACCCCGAGTGCCAGTGGCTTGAGTGCTGGCAGGGACTATGTGCTCCCAACAAAGCATCCACTGCAAGCAGATCCAGTCCCTTGCTGCTTGCGGCCTCGGTGGCTGCTTGATGTTTTCATAAAAATTCCGTTTAAAAAGGTCAAATACTTATCAAAAATAACAACCAGAAAGTATTTTTGTTAGAAAAATTATGAGAGCTATTAATTACTGCATGAGAACCAGATGGTGGAGCTGACCAGTTTAGGTTCGTGGTCCAAGCAGACCTTTTTTTAACTGGGAAAAAGAAAATACCAAAAAACAGGAGGAAAAACCTAAAGCAAAGAAAGATAAAACATGTGGTGTGCCATGGCCAGTCTGAACATTCCCCATTCCCTCGCTTTGAAACCTCACTGTAATGCAGAGCAAGGCAGCTATCTTTTTTTTTTTTTTTTTTTTTTTTTTTATATGTGATTTTGTTCTTGACGGAATATTAAGCCAAAATAGGGAGGCCTGGGAATTAATGTCCCATAATGACAGCAAAATCCCTCAGCATCTCCAGGGTCTTGTAGAGTGGCTGCTTTGGTGAGGGGATGCAGAGAGCCCTGGGCTCCGAGGGTCTCCAGTTACCACGGGAGCAAGGAAACCTTTCCGGAGGCTCCTGCGGGAACCCATGTGGGAGTTCCCAGCTAGAATTGATCTGGAGCCTTTGCCTTTCCTGTCAGGGCTGCCTCTTCTTACCTGCAATCCCTATTGCTCTGATGACCTGCCAGGAATATGGGACTTGGCCCGGTTTTACATCCATCCACTAACATCATGAAATTGGTAGTGACACTTCCATTGGCACTAATTCCAGTAAGCGATGGGAGCCAGAGGACAAGTGCTTTCCTTTCATGGCAGTTAAGCTTTCCAAGTAGCTCAAGTGGCCCAAGGCTGATGTCAGTGCGGGAAGGGAGGTGGCAGGAGGGCGGCTCGTGCATGGGGACACGGGGAGGGACGGGGGCTGCCTGGTGAAGGGCCCTGGTGAGAAACACGTGCAAAGGTTGTGCTCCTTCTCAGCTTGCGAGGGGTAGAAGCTGTAACCTGTGGTCATGGTGTTGATGGCGATGCTGCCGCTCAATAAGCTGCCTGTGGGTATTCTTTGCCCAGATAAAGTGTCGAATGAGACCAAGAGGTAGTGTAAAGCACCTTTGCATTGGTGTCCGTCCTGCAGCTTTTCGGCCAAGCCATGTTTGTTTCCAGTCCAAGGTGGGGAGAGCGTCACCGGAGCCCTCAGCTCGGCTGAGCGGGATGGAGAGCCGCTCGCCCTGCCACCTCGCGGGAGCAAGGGCCCAGCTAAAACCTTTATCGGGTTGTCACAGTCTCACCCCGTGGTGGCCGGGGGCCAGGAAAGATGATTAAAATCAAAAGTGCGGGGTTAAAATGTGCGCGCTCGGCACAGAGCAGGCAGCCCCTGTCCTGGGCCGGGACTCTCTCCTGGCCCCGGGGTGCTGTGCTGGTGCCAGAGGGGAGCCCCGGAGGGACCTGCCCGCAGTGATGGGGACATGGGGACGGACACGTTTCTGAGGGAAGGGGGAAAAGCATCTGCCGATTTCATGCTCGCGCAGGTCCTGCGGTGGTGGGAGCGCTCCCGCAGTGCAAGCATGCTTGTGTGTGTATATATACGCATATATATATATATATATATATATGTGTATTAACCACAGCCAGCAGCTATCTGCTCAGGAAGGGCTGCAAGCAGGTGTTAGGTCTTTTTAGGATGTGGTCTCATACCTCAGGATACCAAGTGCGTGGTGGTACCAGCCCTGACACAGGTGAGGGAGATCTCTCTGTATTTCCCTAATGGAGTATAAGGAAAGAGCTGAGTTTTGGATCGCTAGCTCGATGCCGTGCGCCGGAGTTGCTGGGGGTGACGCGTGTCTGCACACGCGGAGCTTTGGGTACGAGGAGGTGCCGAGACCCTCCTGGAGACGAGCGTGCCGGCTGCAGGAAGCACCGCAGTATATAAAGCGCTTCTTACAAACAGAAGAGATTAGAGAGCTGATATGATGTTATTCCGATTGATTTTGCTGTTGTATTTATACCTGAAGGTAAAGAGCAGACGTAGTGGAAATCAATCGGCCTGCGCGCTCGCCCCGCTCCCTCTGCAGTGCTGTCTCAATGAAATGCTTATATCATTTTTACGGTGTGTCTGTGATAGGGATGAGTGAGCCAAGAGATTAATAGGCGCTGCCGAGGCCTTTAGCCAGCCCCTGCCCGTCTCCGGCGTCGTAAAGCCCGCGCCGCTCTGGAGTTCAAGGTGCCCTCGAGGTGAGAGCTCGGTGACTTTGCTTTGAAAAATAAAAGGGAAATTTCTAGTCATGAGGAAGGAGGAGAGGAAATGATAGCCGGGCAGTAGGCGGAGGATTTGGGGCAGCCAGGACCGTGTCCAGCCCTGGAGTTAGGGGCTGGAGCTTGTGCTGGGGGGATGCTGGAGATGGGCATGGAGGTGGTGAAAGGCAGTGAGCTTCCAGCATCAGGGTAAAACCTGAGGTTGTTACTGTAGATATGATTATTCAGAGCAAAGCAGTGGCACTGCAGCCTCGCCTCACGTGGGGCAGTGTGGGGGGCTTTGCTTCACTTGGCAGTTGCAGGCACAGAGTGCGCAATGGGGAGGGCAGCACCTTTTCTGTGTTGTCCAGCAGCTTCATGTGTGTAGCTCAGCACAGCACTGTCTCTTCTGGGGCCTTAGGGTGCTTGGCTAGCTAAAACAGGACCCTGGAGGCCTTGTTTTGATGTCTTATTGCAGACCTGGTATCAGCTGCATTATAGGAGCCCATCCTCTTTCTGATCCACCAGCCCCTGAGCCTTGTTCTTGGTGTCAACTCTGGGAAGAATCCAAAGGGTCTTTGGCCACGCACGGAGGCCACATCTGTCTTCTCTGCTCTTTCCGGGGCTCTGGGGACAGCAGCGTGGCTACCGGAGGCTCCCAGCATCTGCTTTGTGCCTGCGGACTGAGCCCAAAGTACAGAAATCGGCCACCGAATGGATGTCCTCTTGTGTCTTTAACGCAGGTCAGCCTCTTTTGCTGCCAAGAGTGCATTTGTCTTCCTGTTAACTGCTCAAGAAGCTGTTATTGCTGGCTTGGGTTCTGTCATGCCAAGACACAGTCTCGAGAGGTTTCTTTCTAGTGATCGATGCACAAGGCAGAAGGACCCAAGCAGCTCGTTGCAGCCCGCAGGGAGTGTGCAGGCCTGGCAGCCCCCAAAATCAGCCGTGACCTGTAAACAGAGGACGCAGGACTGGGGAGGCGATGGCAGGTGGCTGGGGACGGGAGCAGAGCGCTCTGCTGTGCTCGCTGGCACGGGCAGCGCCGGGGAAACGCTGTCCTCCTCCCGCCCCTGCAATCGAGTGCGATGCCCTTGCCTTCCTCTGTTGCTGCCAGGGCTACCAACTCGCTGTGTCACTGAACGCTGGGGCGAAAGCACCTTGGCATCAGCAAGGGAAACCACTTCCAGGTACCTTTTTCCTGTGTAGGGGGAGAAGATTTGAGCTTAGTCAACACCTGAAGTGCTAGGAGATGCTTGGAATAAAGGATCCAAAGTATTCCCGGCGTAACCCACGGCTCTCTCTTCCTTTCCTAGTTACGTGCTTTCGGATTTGAAGACCTGTGGTGCGGCTGGGCTGGGAGCCTTGAGCACAGACATAATTCCTGCTTCCATAATTCCCTTCTTCCCAAGGGTGGCTGGAGTTGCTGTCACGCATGGCTCTGGCTTGTCACCTCCCTCCCTTTTTAATTATCAGATTGTCTCATCACTTTTACTGTAAGCATTTTTTTGTGCTTGTTCTCCTGGATTTATGCATTTGTGCCATCATATGCATTGACTTTTATGTTTTATATGATTTGATCTTAATGTTTCCATTCCCGAGTGTGAGTGCTTATAGGATTCGTGTCTGAGATCCATAAATAAACCTGAGAGAGGGAAAAGAAAGGACAAGGGTGAAGTAGGAGAGATTTGGGGATCCTCCACCTCCTGATGGGGCTGGAGCTGTTTGGACCAGACCATTTTTCTGCAGGTGCAGCTGTGCTTTCTCCCCAGGAGTGCCCGAAAACATCAGAGAAGAAAATGTCAATATGTAAGAGGGAAAGGGGCTTTGGTAGAAGTTTTGCACCTTGGTGAGCCCTACAGCGAGCTGGGACGTGGCCGCAGCCAGGCAGCAGCAGAGCCTTGCGGGCCGTTCTCTGCAAAGATGCTCGTCCACGCTCTGTGGGTATCTCGTGATCTCTGCGGCTTGCGGGGCTGTAAGGCTTGCCAATGAAAACTGGGGTGAAATTTGGGAAGGAGGAGAGGGCGTTTGGCTGCAATGCCCAGGGAGCTGCTGAGACAGGTGTCTGCTCGTTGAGGAGCAAGGCAGGAGCAGCCAGGACCTGAGCTGGTGTATGCGAGAAAGGCTCTTGGGACTTGGTCGAGGCAACGGCCCCAAAGCGGGTGCCAAGGCAGGGCTGGGTTTGCAGGTATCTCGGGTCAATCAGCTGCGCTTTGTGCGAGCGAGGTCCGCGGTGCCTCTCGAGCGCTGCCGTGGCCGTTGCTCGGGGACGTGGCGCCACGTGACAAACAAGCCGGCGGTCGCAGTCAGCAACCCTGGAGACGACAGGGGCCGGTTCCCTCTGCGGGGGCCGGGACACGCTGGAGCCCTCGGCAGGCTGGCTCCAAACAGCTCCCTCGCAGGCACCAAGCCCTCGCTTGGCCCCGTGCCCGCAGCTGCCAATAAAAATTAAGAAATTGATTTCCTTTTTCTTTTTTTTTTTTTTTTTTGCCTGACAGGACAAGACTCTCTTTATGAGACAGTAAATGCAATCTTGCTCCGAGCATGGCTAGATTTTTAATTGTATTTGTTGTGCTTTCGCTTATTCTGTTTTATGAGTTTTAGTTCCTTTCCTTGCTGGTGCAGAGATCAGCCCTGGGGGATTGTTTGATTTTGGTTCCAAGAAAAGGTTGGCTTATTTATTTATTTTTAAACACTTTTTGTTTGTTTTGTTTTACTGATAAGCTGAGGGTTGGGACTAGATTTCTGTCTGTGGTTATAAATAAACATGTATGTGTGTACCTATAGCTCTGAACTGCAAAGCAAGGCTGAGAGATTCCATTTTGGAATCATCCAGTTGCCAGCCGATGATACGGCCCTTTGAAGAACAGCATTTAAGATTAGAATCGGGGAAATATGGAAGTGCCAACAGAGGTTTGAAGTCAGATGGGGAGGGGGTTTTATAATATATTGGAGTTTAATGAGGTCTGCTTCAGCACTTGCTATGCAATGCATGGTGACCCAGTTTACAGGGAGAGCTTTTTTTTTCCCCTAGTTGTGGGTCATATACAGTTCCTAATTAAGTAGGTTAATTATATGGCTCCTTTATATTTCACAGTCAAATGTGGATGGCACAATTATCTCTTGCAGCGATCGTTTTTGATCAAAAACTCTGTCCAGAACAAGAGCGCCGGTGGGCATAGGCAGAGCGGGGCGGGAGGTGCCCTGCAGCCTGGCACTCGCTCCTGCTCTGTCTGCTTAAGCGCTTCTGTGTTTGTGCTGTGTATGTGACTTGGTGCATGGGTGCAGTTGTCCTGTCAGAAACGGCATAGAGATATTATGGCCTCGTCCTGGGACTCGTGTTGTCCTGCTCCCGTGGCCAGCCACGGGTTGCACCAAGCCAGAGATGAGTGCTTTCCATTCAGCCCGAGAAAGGCAAAGCTGACAACGCATCCTGGCGTCCCATTCCTATGGAAAAACAGGCATCCTGGTGATGCCGTGGTGACCTACCCAGGAGCCGTGTGCAGTGTCGACGTTTTTGGCGTTGCCCAGGCAGGCTGGGAGCGGAAGGCAGGTGCTTGGAATTTCTTCAGAAGCATCAAAAAGGGAAAAATGACTCCTTGTTGAGGGTTATTTGTTTGCAGGTGAAAAGTGCTACTGCTTGGGGGCTCTTATAACCAAAACGTCCTTGAAAGAAGTTTCTTTAACCTCTCCCCATCCTTCTGTAGGAGCACTGGGGCCTCTGGAGCATCCCTAGGTTATCTGTTCCAGTGCTTAACCATCCGTGCTGCTAGGCATTAGGGAAAACATTCAAACCTTAATCTCCCTCAGTGCAATTTAAACCTATTATTTCTTGTTTTATCCCCAGTGGACATGGTGAACAGCTATTATATTTCTCTTCACAATAACCTTTTACATAGTTGAAGACTGCTATCGCGTGTCCCTTCAGTCTTTTCTTCAAAGCACAATTTTTACATTTTTTCGCTACCTTCAGTCATTTTTGCTGTTTTGGCAAGGTTACTGTCGGATAGAAAGCTGGAGTTTTTGTTGTTCTTCGCCTGTGCACCTTGGAGCATTTATTATGTTATGGATGTGTATGAAGTGACCATTGTTTTATCTTCCTAAATCTGTGGTTATTTATAAAGTACTCTAATATTCCTGAGCCTATGTTTTACCAGAAAGTATAGCTCTTAGCCTTGGTAGATAATTTACTGCTATGATATGATCATGCAAACAGGGACTCCCCAACCTATTTATTACTATTTACTTTATTTTTCTTAAGTAATAAATGTCCATATAACACTGTGGATGCAGCAGCACTTTACAGACATGGACTAAAACTATATGCCTTTGGTGGAGCTTCAGCATAAAGGAGGAGAGGAAAAATCGCACCAAGCCAAAGTCAAGCCTAGCCACAGGGAAGAGTGATGAACAGGGAATGACCGGAGAGTTTCCAAAAAGCAGAGCTTTCAGGGCAATCTGGACGAGCACTTGCTCAGCAGCTGTACAGCCCAGCTGATAACATCTGCACGGAGGCTGAGCAGGAAGAAGGACCAGAGCGTCACTGGGATAGATATGGAAGGGGAATAGCCTGGATGGGAGGCTGGAGGAGACGCAAGGGAAGAGGTGAGGCTGGGAACACTGGATGTAGGTGGGAGATGTGGAAGAGAAGAGAGATGATTTGAGTTGTTCTTTGTAACATTTCTTTAAAAGCAGTGTTTTCAAGCTGCCTCGCTGCTCTCTGGGCGATGGCAGGTTCATTCAGTTACTGATGTTGTGTGGTCACTGCGGTTGACCCTCCTGCCAGGCCCACACGAGGATATGTAGCTGCAGTCCCTGCTGCACAGAACCAGGGTGCAGCCCTCCTAGGGCTCCCAGGGCTCCTAACTGGGCCATGGGACAGCCCTGGTGGCTCTGCTGGACTGTGACCCCATCCCACCCCTGAGGCTGCTCGGGACCTGAGCTCTTCCTCAACCCAAACTCCTTCATCCCCTGCTCTGGCTCTGTGCTGGCTCCTGCTGCCCTGTGTCCATGAGCTGTGGTGGAGCGCAGGGTATTTTGATACTCAGAACATACAGAGACTCTTTGAAATATTAACATATAAACTCTCTTTATAGTTAATGCTCACAGCATGTTTGTCCATAGTGCAGGTTGATTTATCCTCAGAAACATCTGCTGCATCACTGTTTAGATTTTAAATTTCAGAGGAGCTTCAAAATAATTTATTTTCTTTATAAAGTTTATAGAGTGGCGTATCAGAAGTTAGCCCAGACTGCCCCAGACTATTATTCTGCGTTTTTTGTGATACAAAACTGGAATCATTTCTATGTCCCTCTGTCCATTCATTTGTCAAGTAGATGATGAACCTAAATCGTAAAATCTGCACTCTTTTATTTATTTTTTTAATTCATTTATTTTCTCTTTAACCTTACCTGGAAAACCTACTGCTGAAGCCAGCTAGAATTCTTCCAAATAAAGCCATTCATCAGCATTATACGTCAAAATGTCAACCTCTTTACCTACTTAGCGGCAAAAAATATATGATATTGCCAAGAGAGATTAAAAGGGTTGAAGTGTGGGTAGCTGCTTTATTTCCAGGAGCTGCTGATGACAGTACCTATTTTGAGAGTCAGAGCAATAGTCAAACCTATAAAAGTGATCAGTGACTGTTTGATATCAAGGGTGTTTTTCGAGTTTCTCAGGCTTGTGCAGCAAGTCCAGTGGCAGCCTTAGTGCAGCAGGGTGGCCGTAGCCTCTGCGGGGCTGGATCTCAGCTCTGACTGCTCAGAAGAGCTCATGGAGGTCTTTGGTTTACTTTGTGCAAGGCACTGAAATGTGCTCAAAGGCAGGAAACTTTCCCCAGGTTATTGCAATGACAGAATCTACTGGTTTACTATGGTGTCCTGACAGTCTTGGCAGTTCTTGGATTTTTCCATGTTTTACAGAAACGGGAAGGGGTCGAGACAGTCTTGGAGCATCAGATTTTGTTCTGAGACTCTTGAGGGGTGGTAAATTTTATAAATGTCCAAGCTTCGCAGCCTGGCGTGCCTGCCATGGGCGACCAAAGAAGCAAACCTCTCCCCTGGTCCTGCCGTTGCAGGCGCTGTCCTCTCTGCTGCTCACCCAACGTGTAGTTTCTGCCCTCGGAGCAGAGGACAGCACTGATGGCCTCGCTCACTGGTGACGCCTCTCCCCTCCCGCTGCCCCGTTGGACACCCCCTGCTCCTCCTTTGAAGTGATATCTTGCTGCACAGGGAAGGCAATAAGCTCTCAACAGCCTCTCGCACGGCTCCCCAGCAGGGAAGATCGTTATGGTCTCTCCTCATGTAAATTACACCAGTCTCTGTCCAGCTGATATTTTTATGACAGGCTTTGTGACCTGCACCTCGGAAGGGAGAGGTCACCCCTTCCTGTGCAGCCAGGCTGTCCATCAGTGCAGGATAGGGCAGAGGAGAGGTGCAGGTCCCCGGGCAATCCCTGGGCTGTCTGTTTTACATGCAGAGAGTTGACAAGGAAGAACAAAAGTCGTTCTAACCAAAATTGCCTGTTTACTTTTTGTGTTTGGAGAAATGCAGTATAGGTAGTCCCAACAGAGGCATCTTGCAAGAGCTGAATTTTGCCTTTGTGTCTTAAAAGATGGAAGTCACATGGGCCCTGGCAATAACTTAAAAAAAAAAAAAAAAAAAAAAAAAAGCCAGAACCTGCCAGAAGGAATTCATAATAAAGGCAGAAACTTTTTTTTTTTAATTCCAGAGACTGAAACACCTGCCATGGCTGCCAGGACTCTGCTAATTGCACAATAACTTTATTATGTCCCACTTGGAAGAACAAACAATACTTGAAGTCTCAAAAATGAATAGCCTTTAGACAAGATTAATGCAGGCAGAATGACTGCGTGGAGCCTGTATTCTCCATGTCCTCTCAGAGGCTCTGGACAATGAAACGACTTGAAGACTCCCCTCTTTGTTGCTAGCAATACATAATAAAGTAATTGTGCAATTAGAAAGAGATTACTGATGGGAGAGAGGCATTTTCTGTGCAGCCCAGGTAAAGGACAAACCTCTCTGAATAAGCTTGATTCTCAGTGCACATCTGTGATTATCTTTGCTTGAGTCTGCTGGTAGCTCCAGGCAGCTTCCAGAACGGAGAAAGGGACCATCTCTAATTTCTTCCCGTCTGAACTCACTGTGTCGTCTTTGATTCGTCTGCCCCGAGGAGGTTCTCTGGGAAAGTTGCAGTGTGATCCTCTTGTTCCCTGGCCCCTTGGGGCCCTGTGTGCATGGGTTAAAAGGTTTCACCTGGTGATGGAGGTGTTGGTATGGAGCTGCTGGGACCTCTGGGATATGTGAGAATAGATGGAAATGGGGAATTGTCTTCATCTCTAATGTCCCCTGAGGTTTTCAGCCTTGGCAGCTGATAGAAAAGGCTTAAGTTAGAAGTTCTAAAAATAAAGCATAATGCTAAAATTGGGATATAGCTGAATACCATAAAGTATCTCTGTTAATTGGGAGGCAAAGCTTTCTTCTCAGGTGCTGTTGCTCTTCTCTTCGCTGCTTTGATTTGCATGCAGGAACAAGTTGCTCATGTTCAGGGAGGGTTAGAGCATCGCCATTCTTAGTGCTGTCACTCGGGCGCGAGGAGCGGGCTGTGTTTTGGGGCCCTGCTCTGCAGAAGGAGGCCAGGCCGTGTACGTGGTCCCAGAGGGGCAGCATTTGGCCGAGCTGGTGGGAATGCAGATGATGCCCTTGGTGGGAACAGGGTGCTCTTTTTGGAGAGGTGGCTGTAGGGAGTCAGTGGCTGCTTGGTTTCAGAGCAGCAGTTGTTGGCTCTTGCTGCAGGAGAACAGTGTGGAAGGAGATTTGTGACCTCTGCAGTACAGCAGAGCAGTGGGAGATCCCCCTTACTTCCATCTCAGAGGCTGACAAGTTTGTCTTGAGGCTTCCTTGCCTGCCTGTTGGTGTTCTCAGCTTTCTGGGACAGGGAGGAGAGGATGGAGATGCTGCTGTTTGCAGTGGTGGTGGGAGGTAGCATGAGTTGACTGGGATCAGTTCCAGTATTTCTCTTCTCTTCTAGGGAATGGTGGTAATTTGGCTGGTTATTGCGGCAATCGATCCCACCCAGGTGGCAGGGCCCACGGGCCTCCTCCAGCCCCGGCCGTGTGTGACGGATGTGCATGTGATGCTTTCAGGTCCCGTGGCAGTGATCAGCGGCGAGGAGGATTCTGCCAGTCCCCTGCACCACATCAACCACGGCATCACGACGCCCTCATCCCTGGACGCTGGCCCGGACACAGTGGTGATCGGCATGACCCGTATTCCTGTCATCGAGAACCCCCAGTACTTCCGACAAGGTCACAACTGCCACAAGCCAGACACGTGTAAGTGCCCGGTCCAGCCGGATGCCCCTGTGAGGGCCGGGAGGAGGGTTGTGGACATGGAGTAGAGGGGAGCAGGAAGATAAAGTTGAGGAGAATGGGTCTTGGTATGGTCCAGAAACCAAAGTGAATCTCAGGTTTCAGAAATCACAACATACATACAGGTGCTTCTGAAGGAGCCTTTCCACCCTCACGTTCACCTCCTTTCACCTTCCCTGTACCACCCACCAGTCACCTTCCCCCCTTGCCTGAAAATGCCATTCGAAACAGGGCTCTGCTTTGAGCACCCGTGAGAGGCACGAGCAAGAGCCTGTGTGGAAGCACGGGGTATTCGAATGACCTGCTGCTTGTGGGGGGAAAGGACAGGCCTCCCCTTCCTCCTCCAGCAGTTTTCCAGCTGTGTAGCAGCAGGACTTTCTACTTGGCTTCCCTGTGGTGCGAAGACAAGCTCAGGACGCGTTTTCATGGATGGGGCAGGTACATGGAGATGAAGAACAGAAGGTTTAGTTGCTGAATGTCTTATATTCATGGGCCTCTGTAAAGCTTGCAGTTTCCCTGCATAAATCTGGGTTGTGAAGTGAGGCATTAGAATAGCAGGCGGTGATAACCTGGCCCTCTCCCTTCAGCTCTCCTAAATTCTGAGCATAAAAGAAAACCTCTGGGTGAAAGGATGCATTCTTGCAAGGCCCTCGGTGCTTTCCATGACTGCTCTGGGGGCTGACCCTCCTCAGGGTGGGCTCCCGCAGTCAGTAGCTGAGTTCTCCCTCGCCTTCTACCAAATCTGAGGAGCAAACAGAGCAATACAGAAGGATCAGATAACGTTCCTCCTGTTATTGTTGGTCTTTCTGGTATTTCTTGGTCCTAGGCAGAGCTGGCTCCAATAAAAAGGTTGGGAAGCCGGCTGTAGTGTTGAACCTGGGGACCGGGCAGGCGCAGGGGCAGCGCGCTGAGGGCACTTCCAGCTCCACGCTGCGCTCGTGCTGACTCATGAGGCGAAGGAAACGTAATCCAGTATCTGGATAGAAGTGCTGGTAGGAGGCCAATCTCTAACCTGCAGAAATCTGTTCAGCACTAAGCGCTAGGCAGCAAGTTGCTTCTCTCCGGCTGCGGCTCTCCCAGCAGAGCAAGGGGAGCTGCAGCCGCCACCGCGGCATCGCTGGGGTGGCCTCCCTGGCGCCGTGGGCAGAGCCGGGAGCCCGGCCTGTGTCCCTGCACGGTGCCTCCAGTGGCCACAGCAATGGGGTGCGTCCAGTTAATGTGCCTGGCGTTCCCATGGATTTGTATTTTAATGTCGTTATTTTAGTCTGTTTGTAGAGAGGGAGAGGAGGGGGTGGATTAGGCAGGAGCTGATGAAGCTGAAAGTAGCGTGGGGTTGGTTTTTGCTGTTATTTATGTTTCACATTTCTTATAGCGCCTCAAAGTGATTTACAAACTCTGGTTTGCTTTTTTTTTTCTTTCTTTTTTTTTTTCCCCACCTTCCAAACTCTCTCAAATCTCTCTAATCCTTGCGCCGACCATCTCGATATGTTAGTGCTATTGCAGTTACGCAGTAGTAGTGGTTCATGCTCAGAGGATTAAGTTTTACTCTGGGCATTTGCCCTGTGGGGCTTGTCAGATTTAGTGGGGTTGCAAGGAAAGGAACTCGCAGCAGGATTTGGCCTCAAAGTTTCAGGGGGCTGCTTGATTAGGATTTGAAAAGTTCAATGCACAGCAGAAGCACTTGGCAGTGGTATCTGGAGCCGTTTCTCCTGTAGAACATACCACAGGGGGGAAATATAACACTACCAGTAAGTATAGATGCTTTGAAAGGCATGGAAAACTGCTTGCTTCTCTGCTAACCTTCCCAGGCTCTATTTTGGAGCTCCAGGTTTCCCAGGGCTGTGAGGCAGGTTTGCTGAAACAAAATCCAGTGCAAAGATGCTACATTTGGGTGCTAAAAAGGGGGAAAAATCCAACTGGATGTTGTCAGGTCAAAAACCTTTTCAATTTTTGGAATTACTTACTGTTCATGTGGCACAAAATAGGCTCTGAGACCTCAGGCGGAGCTGAATTTGGTATGTTTGTGTGTTCTAGTTCCAAGCCTTGTAAGACTTGATTTGGACACAACTTCTTTGACTTAACTGCTGGCTTTGCTGAAGGCTGGAAAGTTTCATAATTCACCTTTTAAAATAGCCATGCTTTGGGAGCCTTCGCTATTAAAGGCTTTGTTTGATCTGATGTGCTGTGCTCAGCTTGACCTTGGCCTGGGAATGCAGTGAGAGTACGTGCTGCTCCCGCCCGCTTTCCCCCTGGAGGGATTGCCTTCCCTTGCGCTGAGCTGGAGCCCAAACTTCTCCGTTTGTTGCCACGCAGAGGGCGGGAGCTGCGTTAGGCTGAGCACCTTGAAACCCAGACGAGTCTGTGCCACTGTGAGCAGTCACGTCTCTGTCCGCAGCCGTCGCACCTCAGCCACCACCTGAGTAAGGTACTCAGGAGCATCCAGCACCTCTCTTTGGCCTTGAGATGTTGCCAGAACATCTTCAGCAGGCAGTTTCCCTCCTTCCAGCTCAAGGCTCTTCCTTCCTTCCTTCCTTCTTTCCGCCTGCTTCACCCTACTCCTGGATGTCGTCTGGGCAGAGGATGTGCCGATACCCATTACCGAGCTGCAATGAGGAGAGCGAACTCTATATGCTTAATGCAGTATTAATAGTACATTGATGTGATATAGATTTCTGTCACTCCTTATACTAGCAAACATCGCTTATCACGCAGGGATGACGGATGCTTATTCCCAGACACTTAGCTCTGCATAATGGAATTGCAGCTGAAATACGGAGGACGCTGCCTGCCCGCCGAGCTGCCGCCCTGCTCCCTCCTGCCGCCCTGTGCTGGCCTGTGGGTTCCCCCCCAGCCGGCCCAGGAGTTAATGTGTCGGCAGGGAGGCAGAGGTGCATTTCTCATGGGGGATGTGCCTTCCTCCCATTGACAAGGTGAAGGATGCAGGAGCCTGCTCACACCTCCAGCTTTCTGGCATCCGTGAGGTCCAAGTTTGATTCTTACCCGTGGGAGGGTACTCTGCTGCAGCCAGAGTCAGAGGAGCAGGAGGAACTTGGAGAGCTTCTTCCATCCTGAAGAGCCATGGAATGCAGCCCACCACCCTGTTTTCTCTCAAACCTTTGGGGAGACGCTCCCTGCATCCTCATGCAACATCTCCAGGGCATTCTGGGCAGCGATAGAGTTGGCAACAAATCCTCATTTCAGCCACCCTCAGCCCCACCTGGACGATTAGGCAAAGAGCTGAGCTGACAACAGCACTGTCTGAAGGCTCAGTTTCAGAAGAATAAACTGAAATATACTTTTTTTCTGTCCTGCTTTCTGGTATGCATAAGAGAGCACCAAGTGGCATATGTTTTTGGCAGATGTCAACAGGCAAAACAACAAGTTGTGGTGAGTTTGCACCTCTCTGTATTTGGAAATAAACAGTCAAGAGGAGACAAACAGGACTACCTGGTTCTCGAACTAGCACTGTGGACAAAATATCTGATGAGGACGTGGAGTGAGGGGACCAGCTGGCTCCATCCCATGGTCAGGGTGGACCTAATGCAGAACTTGAGCCATTCCACCCTCGTGTGTCCAGTAAGCGACCATCACCACTAGCAGGCTGGAGATGGCAGCTTGTTAAAGAAAAACAAACCAAAAAGTCAGTGAAAAAACAGGGAGCATCATCCTGAAATAATTTCATGAAGTAACTTTTAAGCTGTTGGTTCAACAATGTTTTCCAGATGTGCTTCTTGGTAGTAGCAGCAACTTTTTACCTTAGCTACTCCTATTTTCAAATCCTATGTTTAGGATTTGAAATTGCAAAATGGGTAATTATAAATACCTGGAGATTTTGATGGTGGAAGTCTTTGATAATGTTTCAGTTGAAACATTTTGGAGGCTTGTCTTCCTTTTAATTGTGCAAATTAATAATCCGCATAATGTGTCAGTTGCAGATTAGAAGTTCTTAGATCTGATCTCTCAAGCTTACACAAATGCCACAACACAATCTTGAAGTTCCTCTGTTCACTGGCATTTGTGTTTTGACAAAATAATCTGCCTCAAGAAAGTTATAAAAGAAAAAAAATCCAAAACTCAATGGCAAAAAAGGAGGCTGGTGTGTAGACCCTCTGTAGATCCCTGTCTGTCTCCTGGGAGTGGATGCTGGGTTCCCATTAAAACTACAGCGAGACTTTCTGGGCAAGTGGTTTCATTTTGGTGGAGATTATTGCTGGCTGCTGTGAGGACACAAACGGTGCTGGCTTTATTTTCTTGCAGGACTGGTGCAGTCTCGGGACTGTGATGCATTCTCCACACGAGTGGAGCAGTCGTCCTTCCGTAGAGCCCTAATGAGGGCTTCTTTTCAACCTCATTCATTACAGGCTGCCCTGACATAATTACATATTCGAAGTTAGTAATTACATGTATTCATGCTAATTAAGTAATTAGATATAATTACACTAACTGTAAATACATGGTAATTGACTAAAAAGAAGTACTTCAGAAAAAAAAACAAGGCAAATCACACAATAAAAGCGCCATCAGCGCTCTTTCACTCAGTGCTCTGTCTTTATCTTGTATTTTCAATGCAGTTTAAAAGGAACATTGCGGTCATTTCAAAAATCGTAGTTTTTAAACAGATGGATTTCCTTACCTCTGCTTCTAGTAGGACCTGAAAACCAGTAAGGTGTTTTATAACCTCAGTTTGTCTTGCCACTATTAATTCTTTTTGTTCACTTAATATGTCTTATTCATCCTGGGTATGGGAAGCTAAAAAGTTTGTATCGTTTCTACTTTTGGCCAGTTTGTCCTCATTTTCATCGAAACACCAAATTTGAGCCATAAATATTTGTAATTTCATTTGGTTAAAAAGCAAAATCCAAACTGTTGGTATTAAGGAAATGGAACCCTTGTTTATTATTATTCCCAGAGATGAGAGGATTTGTCAAATTTTATTTTCATGAAATGTAAGGGTGAAAGCAAGTGTGAACTGACAGCAGGTCTCAGTCCTTCCCACAGGTCCCTCCTAGTTCCCCAGCTTCTCCAAACTTCTTTTTTTTTTTTTTTTTTCTCATAAAAGTTCCTTCTTCAGTAGGATCTAAGTCCCATAGGACCTCTGGGACCACTGCTCTCCTGCACTGGGGCTCCTCACTGTCTTATAGTCTCATCCTTCAAACTGTATGTGATAGTTATGGGGGACTCAGTGGGGGCCTCTGGGTAACCATATAGCTTTTCAATATATTTTGCTGTCCAATTCTGCATCTCATTTGGCCTTGCAATGCCTGGGTTTCTGGCTTGGGTCTTGGGAAAACTCAGACCTTGGTGTTCAGCCGGTGGAAGGCAGTGGTGGTCACTGCCACAGTTGCCTCCGTAATTCTGTTCCCTCTGGTTTGGGGTAGGCTCTAATAGAAATGGCTGCAAGTGTTGACGTGAGCTTCCTGCAAATGGATTTGGATGTTGAAGAAACACTGCAGGCAATGGCTGTCTATTCCCAGAGCTGATATTGCAGGTATCTGAAGAGAAGTGCAAGCAACAAAAAGCTAATACTTTATCACCATTCAGAGCAGAACTGAACTTCCCCTGACCGCAGCATCTCCTTCTCATCCCTCTTCCCCAGGCTGTAATATCTGACTAGTAGGAATGGCTGCTTGACCAATGGGACTCGATCCAGCTTGCTCAACTCTTATCAGTTCTCTACTGGTTTTCCTTTCACTGCGGTACTGTTTACCTGTTTTATGTTCTACGTGGCTTCGTCCAGCTCAGAAAGAGCAAGGGGAAGAAATATCTACCAGAATATTTTGCCAGATTGCAGAAGTCAAGTCTATGTTTGCAGAAGTAGAGTGTCCATCCCATCAATGGCATGTACAGTTGTAACTTCATGCTCAGTGAGTTAAACTTCAGACCTGTTTGCTACAGAAAACAGAGCGTTTCGGTTGACCTAGAACGGCTGACAAATCTGCTACGTGTATCGTGCCCTCCAGCAAGCCTCACAGGTACTTTCTATGTGATTGTACCGAGGTTAAGCCAAGCAGCTGGGAGGGTGAAAACTGCTGCTTTGGTTTCCCTTGCTTGGTCTCTGCTCAGCTGGGAAGGAGCTGCTGCAGCCAACAGTGCGGTGCCTGGTGGGACCATCTCATCTCACTCCAAATGTGATGTACTTGCTGGCTTTATTTGCATACAAGCCAATTACCTCCTGCAGCTGTTTGGGTTTTAGATCCTGTCTCTGTTACGTTAATGTGTGTTTACTGAAGATGTTTGTAGCAGCAATTGAGATCAAAGGCAGTTTAAGCAGAATACAGCCCCGGCGTGAGGAACAGGAGTTGACAGCATAGCTGCAGTTGGGTGATGGCACTTTGGAGAGAGATGTTCCCCATCACGGGAATCTATTAGAAGAAACCCTTAAATGAAGCAGAATGCTGTTCTGTGCTGCTGATGTTGACCTGCCGCTGGAGAGGTGGTGCTGGTGGAAGAAACGCTCCTGTATACAGATATCAAACAGTGGGCAAGGAAGTGTTTTTCCCCTGAACATCTGTCTGCTTGTCCCTGTGCCTGAGAGCATCTCCTCAGGACCCTGTAATCCTGCTGTCTGTGGGGGTGACAATTAGGGTTAACTTGCCTGGGGTGATTTCAGGAAAAGGAGCTAGTGATGTGTCAACTGTCGAGTGGTTAACAAGGCAATTGAGGAGATGCCCTGAGCTGATTTCCTACTGGATTTAGAGTGGCTGTAACACAGCAGGCTGCTCTCACTGCCTAGAAGGCTTGTTCCTGCATCAAATGCATGGATTATTCCCGTGCAGCTCAAGCAACAGGCCACCTCCTCCTCAGCGTGGGTTACAACGTGAACCATGCTGCTGAGGATGCTTCCGCCACTCCATGTGGTGTTCAGCTCCTTGTCCGAGCGCTCCCGTCACTCTCACCTGATGTAGGTGCTCCCTGCTCCTGCGCTCTACCACTGTGCCGCTCTTCCAGCATCCGTCCATCCCCATGCCCACCGCATCATCCCTGCAGGTGTAGGCACACGTGTCCCCCGCTGCTCTCCGCCGGTGTGGTACAAAACCTTTACTGGGTTACCTCACATTTCCCCTTCGTTTCCCTGGCACAGTGGTACCTATGTGCCAAATACCCCTGTGTCACAAGGGATGCTGCCCGTGGGAGTGCTGATTTCTGCTCTGCTGTTCCTTGGCAAAGCCAGGGACACTGTGGTGGTTTTGTCCAGGCAGTTCCCCTACTGTGGATTGCCCAAAGCTGTGGAAAATAGTTGTACCTCTGTTTCTCTAGCAGGTTTTAAGGCCTTATGATATAGCCTTTTTTTCACCAGTGGCCTGGCCTGAGTCAGGATGCATTGTAGCAGAGTGAGAGGAAAAGAGTGGGGCAAATGAGGGCTAAGGGAGGTGCTCATCGTCCAGATTAGTACCTATATCCCCAGGTATTTGTGTTCCTATCTACCCAGTCACATTTGTGTGCTCTTGACCCCCATGTTGGTATTAAATCCATGCCGGGGGAAAGCAGCTCCGTTCTGCAGCCGCTGCTTCTCATGCCTGGAGCTTCCTCGCGGCAAGGAGAGAAATGGTGACGTGGTGTGTGACCTGAGGGTACTGCTAACGCAGGCAGCCCTGCTGCCACTGATAATGAAGGTTTTGGAATAATCTCCTAATGGCTCATTGATTGCATGAATTAGGCTGTGGGTTGCTTTAAAAATAACTTGTGTGTGCGCATGGCTAGAGTTGCAGTACTGATTTATTTTGGCCACCAGTTAAATATTTATCTTGTTTTTAACAAGTTTACTGTGGCTTTTAGTGGTTAGGTGCTGGGAAAGTAGCTTGAGGCTGGTACATTTTGATATTCCTGGGCCAACAGGGAAATGCCCATGGTTTGCTGTGGTACTCAGCCCCGGGGTACCTCTACAAGGTGGTGGGCACCTCACAGAATGTGCGAGGAGATCGTGCTGTGACTTTAATCAAACCAGGCTGGTTTTCAGTCTTAATTTTCAGACACGCATGAGGGATTCACTGTGAGCAGACAGGAACTGGTGAGAAGAACACATCCTCTTTTGCTCTGGTTGTTGTCCAGTTAAATTATGGTTCCTAATTAAAAATAGATGCTATTGCTTAGGAGTCAGGAGTGGGTTTGCATGGTGGCAAGCACAGTAGGAGCATTATGACTGCTCGCTGGGACAAGTATGGTGTAAAATCTGAAAGAGTTGAGATTTGAAAGTAGAGGTTAAAAAACAAAGACTTTTGAGTGCTGATTTTGGGCTAAAGAACCACAAATATCCTATTCAGTCTAAAAGCTGAGGGAAGGCCCAAGTAAAAAGATTTTCTGCCTAAAGAGGTTCTTGCATCGAAGGAGACTCTTGTCTAGCCTAGCCTGGTGGCCGGGTTGGGGAGAAGGCAGCACCACTGCTCCTGCCTCTGGTCTGCACAGGGGCAGGCAGGGCAGCGCTGCTCCCCGAAGTGCAGAGCTCTTGTCCTTCATGAATAATATATAGCAAAAATGCAGAAATTGTCATTTTTAGTTGCAGAATGTTTCCAGCCTGCCTTGCAATGCCTGTGGCTTTATCGCTGCTGTCAGTCCTGGCTGTGGCCAGGGAGTGGATCCGCTGCGGATGGGGTCAGCGGGACGGAGGGAGGCGATGCTGCTAATTGAGGCGGGTGCGGTGCAAGCGGGTGCTCTCGCGGCTTGTGCACGGGTGTTTTGCTGATGTACTCCTGAACTGCTGACCCAAAACAGCTGTCTTATAGCGGAGTTAAGTGTAAAGTGCCTGCCTTGTTGAACCAAAGGTGATTTACTGAGGTGAACAGACTGGGCTGAGAACTCTGTAAAGCCATTTTCGTATGTAACTGATAAAGATTTGTATACGAGTGTCCCAAGGTGAAAAGTACATGGAATTCATGGCATATAAGGACTGCTCTGAATGCCCGGGCTTGTCTCCTGCTAAGGCAGGGTTATTGCATAATCCATTTTCAGACTCCTATATGCTCGTTCTTAAGCAGACTGTGTAACTTACCTGATGCTAAACCCCATTTGAATCTGCTTTTGGGTCCTTCTCATCCTGAATGCCTCTGTTTCTGAGACAGGAGTAACTGGAGACTCAGTGAAAGCACAAGAATGTCTTTATGTACCACATCAGTGATCAGTGATCATCCTTCATCAAAGGATGGTCGATACAGGATGCCATACTCCAACTAGCCATAACTTCAAGCCTCATGCAGGCTGAGCTTGTCTTCATCTTTCTTAATTCCAAGTTCTTATTTATTGCTGGTCTTGTGGCAGGACTTCTGGTTCTCTGAAATCATCATGGGTCTGCAGAAATGTCACACCTTTCTTTGAGCCCTACTACCTTATTTTTGGACTATAACTTGAGCTGGAGCAACATGTTCTAAAAGTTAATGTATCTACATATTTTCATATGTATACATCTGAACTATTTCAAAAGTACTGTTTTTCATGTTTGAGTACCTTCTCCCATCTTAAAAGTATGAACAGGTTCTGCATTATCCTGTCCCATGTACCTCACTGCCTTTTTTTTCCCCTTTTACCAGGGTAAAGGAATTGATTTATTCATTTTCCCTAAAAGCGTCTTTTAAATTCAAGATGAACATTCTCTCTGGCTCCCATAAGTGTGACTAAGAGAAAAGGCAGCTAAGTCTCCTTAAGTGTACATGGCAAATTTGCAATTAGAAGAAAACACTGGAACAAAATGACTTCAGCCCTTGTCTCCCTTCCCCCAGCCCTTCTCAGCCCCCCCACCTCCCTCTTGCAGGATTAAGCTAATCCTCAAATGAGCAAGATATTTGGGAACGCAAAGAGGCAAAGTAAAACCAAGGGAGGGGAAAGAAAAATCCTTCACACTCAACACTAATAAGGAAATTACTGGCGTCCTACATTATGAATTGGATGAATTTTTAATGGTTAGAAATGCAGTTGATTTATAATGCATCCATCCTGGACTGCAGGGCCTGTCGCCAGCTAATAAATAAATGACAGGCCCTTTGTATTAAAAGTATCAGTCATTTTACATCTCTGTGCTGTAATTGATGTGGAGCATTGAGCATGGGGATACAGTGGCCACTAGGTGTATACCAAAAGTGAAGGACCTGGGCCTCAAATTGGACCTGAGATCTTGATGCATCAGAAGGTCACAGCCCATTCCTCGAGGCTTATCTTGGGCGGGCAGTTGCTTTTGCCCCTATCCCATTGCTCACAAATAAAAAGCCAAGAATATAAAGAGCTTGGCAAAGGGTTCATGACTTCAAAAGGGTAATTTTAAGCACAGCTCGGCACACTGTTTAATGTGCTTTATGCACTAGAACAGGTTAGTAACCCCTTGAAAGCATTAGGAGATTTCAGCGAGGTGTCTCCACCTGCGCTGGCTGCCCAAGGCTCCCTGCCTGCACAGTGGAAGGGAATAGGGTGCTTTGGGTCTGCCCTGGCTTAGAGATCGTCTGGGATGAGGGAGGTTTCACTGTCTGTTCTCTTGATGCTACTGGCTACCGATGCAGCCACGGAGAGACTAGCTCAGCTTCAGAGATCAGCAGGAAATCACGTGAATCCCACTAAAAATGGTCACAGTGAGGGATGTGTTAAAAATAAATACTGGGCAAATTCCAGAGATGGGCTGGACTGGGACTACTCTGTTCTTGTAGCCAGACCCCAGCAGGGCATGAAAGTCAGGGGAATCTTACTGCAAGCTCTGGAGGCAGCAGAGTCTGAGGGATGCGCTGTAATGTTTCCCTCTCCTTAACAGAGAGAAGCAAGCATGGTCACTGTTTCTGGAAAGAGGAGTTTCCCCTTGGAGCCTAGTGAGGATCTGCCAAGCATCTTCATGTCCATTTTACAGATGAGGAGGGGCCAGCCGGAAAGGCATCGATTTGTTCAAGGTCACAGCAGGTTGCTGCCAGCCGGCAGCCTGGCCCATGTTCAACTGCTGGACCATGCTGTCTGTTTACAAGTTGCCTCCTGAAGTTCTTTTGCAGCCAGTCCTTTGCCAAGTGGAGTCAGGAGTTTAGGTGGAGAAACAGGTTCTTGGGGCTGTCAGCTGTATATTGTGATCCTGCTGCAGGCAAAACAGCTCTTCTGAGACTTTTCTCTCTCCTTTCCGGATATGTTAGATCAAATTCTGCCTCCCCTCTCAGATACATGCATTGTGGTGGGCTATATTGCAATTGAATATATTTCTTTTTTGATCTGATTCATCTAATTCAGAAGAGACCCCTCCTGCAAACAGAGTTCTGCGACCTCATTCCACCTAGACCTTGGCTTGGTGGGAGTTGTGCTGGGCTTGAAGGAAGAAGAGTTGTTTTTTACCTTGGCTTTAGCTCTTTATTGAAGAAATTGAATGGGAAGCCTTGATGTAAGCCTTGCTGCCTTAGGAAAACACTGCTTTCCAAGATACAGGCTTTCCCCTTGACCTGGAGGAAGGGAGCACTTACTGCCTTATTTATTATATTTCCCAATAGTAGCATAAATACTGTATCCATAATAGATATGGATGTTATGAATAATATAGAGATTTGAATTAAGTAATTGCAGTGCTTTTTAATACGAAAGATCTTCAGCATCAAGTAGTATTAATGATCTATCTTGATATGCCCTCTACTGAGGGCAATTGCAAACCCTGGTTCTGTGAGAATTGGAGAAATTGGGGCAGATACCCCAATGCGCTCTTCATGCACTGTGTTCCCTTTGGGACGCTACCGAAAGAGTATCCTGTATGCCCATTTTTTCAACTTTCCCTAGACCCTCCAAAGATGGGAAGATTGAGCAAGTTTGGGGAAAACAAATTCCTTTTGTAGGCAGGCCGGACTGTCAGAGAAGACAACTTAGGGGGAAATGTAAAAGAAAGATATTAGCAGTTCCCTGTGGTCACTAGCAGTTCTCTGAATATTCTTTAGAAGAGCAAAATGATTAGCTACGTTGGTATGACTAAATCTCAGGTAATGAGATGCTGTGTCTCTGCTGATGGGGGTCCCTTCTCTTCAAGGTAGTTTTAATTTGAAGCTCTCCTTTGCTTATTCTCCAGAACCCTTATGCCCCCTTGCTGCTCTGTGCTGTTAAACAGGTGCTGCATTATTAAAGAAATTCTGTCTACACTCCAAGCAGTCATTAATGGCTTAAGATCTTTTGGGGTGAATGTAAGATATCATTAATAAGTATTAAGATTTAACACTTAATAATACTTCTTGCAGTTGCATCATTGTGGGAGTGGGGGTGAGAAGGCCAATGTGGCAGTAATTGCAGGATCTGCTGTGTGGGCTTTGGAAGCTGCATCACCATTTTCTTGAAGCAACCGCTTGTCTGCTAGCTCAGCTGGCCAGTGGTTAGTGCTCTGAGCTGGCTTTCCGTGTAAGCGTGCTAGGTGGTACAGATGCAAAGCTGGAAGGGCTTTTTAAATTAATGGAGCTGAGTTAGGAGGTTATGAATTTTTTTTTGTTTTTTTTTTTTTTTTTTCCCCCAAACATACCATCTCAAGCTCTGAATCAGGCTGTCAACCTCCTGCATTCCTCTCTTTCCAGCCATGTTCCTCTTTAAAGGTGTTCCTTTTCCTTTGCCTACCACTTCCACTTTAATAGGCATGAGGGCAGTGAAGAGCTGTGGACTTTGTGTCCAGTGTGTGTCCTATGGCCTGGTGTAATCCGTGCGAGGAGAGGAGAGGAAGGGCTGGCTTGCTGACCTCTGTGAGCTGTGTCAAGCAGGGAGTGTGGGCTCAGATGCTTCTTTGCTAAAAGAATAGTAGCTCATTAACACTCTGTGCCCTTCAGATAACTTGTATTGATCATTGGCTGCTTAATCAAAAACTCTATCACAGTTTACTTTGATTATTCTTTTCCATTTCATCATCTCTAGAGGGTAAGTTAAGCTGAAGTTAATGTACTCATTATGCACTTGGGAAACTACTGCCACAGCCTGGTATGTAAGTCTCAGGTGTTAGGAAGGTTTGTATCTTCTGTCCTGCACGTAGCAGGATTAATATATTGGTAAGAACCTGGTAGGAACTGTAAGAACCTCTCAACATGTGTGCCTGGGCTGCCGGAGACCTCCCCAACACCAGAAATAGTGACTTAAAGCTAATGTAGGAGGCTAAGTCTGCCCGACTTTTTCACAGGTCTCTTTGGCTATCTAAAGAGATCTTGTCATTCCTGAAAACAGGACCTTGTGTGTGTTGTTGTTGACTATTTTTTCGATGCAGTCAGGGGATGCATCTGGAAAGCTGCTCTGTGAACAGTGGGTTCACGCTTTTGGAAGCCCTCAAAGCGAAGCTCTGGAGAGAGGAAGTACGGAGTCTTTGCAGGAAGTGGCAGAGATATTTCCCAGCCCTTGCCATGAGAAGTGGAGGCCAATTTGAATGGGGTGCACAAGCAAGCTCTTGGGAGGGAAGCCTTGAAATAGGTGTTACCGGGTGAAATTTGTGTGCTGTTTGTCTGCCACCACTACAATAAAAGTGGTTATCTCAGGTTCTGGTTTTGTTTGATATTCTACTATGATTCATTTTCCTTTGTCTTTTAGCATTTGCTGCATAAAACCCTTCTCCTTGATCCTTTTGCGCTATCAGGGCTAAATATTCCATGCTGGTTACGGCGTTGCAATGACCTAATTTGATTGTGGAGGGTCGTGTCCTGTATAATGTTGTCTCATTTGTTCAGTAGTCGATAAAAACTCAATTTTGTTTTCTTTAAAAAGAAAGGAAATGGGGGCAGGAACCCAGCATCCACAGCCACGCTTAAACCTGCGGCTCTTACCTTGTTGCCTGGCTGTGCGACCGCGCTGACACCTGTAGTTCAGCCTGAACGGGACCTCCAGGCTCTTTTTTTTTTTTCCTGCCAGTACTGAAGGGGAGAAAGGATGGAACCTGCAGCAGAGAAAGGCCCTCATTTGTAGCCGCTGGCACCTCTGATTTGCCTCAAGGAGTCCTTATTCCAACAGGCTGGACGCCCTCTTGTTGGAGCTTGTCTCTGGAGGGGAGGTTTAGCTGTGTCTCCCCATGGGACCCTGGGTGAGTGTTTAGTTTTCTCATTTTGTCTCCACTTAGACCTTTGTACCTCTGTGTTTCACCTGCACGTGCCGTGCTTGACTCCAAGATCCTTCACTGGCCTTACTGCTCTATCATTTGTGACTAGCTCAGAGGGAAAAGGAGGGTCTGGTCTCAATCGGTGTGACTCACTGGCATGTGAAATAGGTGCGTCCTTTCTGAAGCTGGGGCAGCATCCTGGGTCTGCTGGCCACTCATCTTGTTCAGGGAGGTTTCGAAAGCTCCTTCAAGGCTCTGGCTTTGTGAGCGGTGCTGGAGTGGCAAGGCTTGGTCATCACTGGAAGTGCCAGTGTTTCTGCAGAGATCTTGCAGAAGATGGCATGTTTTCACAGCTTGTAAAGGAAGTGCCAGCCCAGTGTTTGGTCTACAGAAAGAAAGAAAGAATCTGCTTTTGCAAACTAGAAATGGAATCAAGCGCTTAGCTCTGGGTCTGTGGGCTGTCTCTGCCAGCTGGGTGTGCTGATTTGGCAAGTTATTCAACTGATTTTACTGCTATGTTTCTCATTCAGACTTTCTTCCTTAGTTCTCAGGAACTCTTAGTTCTTTGTTTACCTCCCTGCTTCCTTCTCTTCAGCTGGGCGTTCACTGGATTTTTATTTAAACCTGGATTTGTTGTGGTGACAGAGCAGGAGTCAAAAAGACATTGTCAGGGAAGATGGATCGTGATTTTTGCAGCTTTAGCAGTGAATAAGAGAGTCAAATGATGAGCGTGGCTGGTGCGCCATTGAGCAGACTCCCTCGGCTTGGTCCAAGGATTTAGCTGTGGCAGGACCAAGGCAGGAGCAGAGTGGATGAAGCGCCGGGTTGACCTGTGTGGTAGAGAAAGGACTGCCCCAAAATAGAGAACAGTAACGTGAGCCTAGAGGGCGTGAAAAGCGGGAGGAGGTTGGGCACTGGCCTGTCATGTCATCCTTGTTGGCAGGATACCAGACCATTATGGATTAGTGATCTGATATAGTCAACTCAATGTTCTTGATTTGTTCTCTGTTTTGAAATATGTAATCAAAATCAAATACGAAGCCTCCTTAAGAAGAGACTGCCACATAGCAGCTGGTTAAATGTAGCAATCAATGTATCTGCTGTGGAATGTTTCCTGCAGAAATATTACATCCTCTCTCATTTACTTGATGCTCTTCAGGGTGAATCAATCAAAAGATATTGCATTCAAATAGTTCAGCCTATGATCCTGTGGGTGTCCATTAGAGAGGCATTTGCTCAGTGTTAATGGACCTGTTGATTAACAAACAAACCATTGCTTTTTAAATAGTCTGTTACTTGGTAGCAATTGTTAGCACTTGATATTCTGAGGCCCCACCTCTCCTATGCCCAATTTGTACCCTGTGCCAATGCAGGCAACTGCTGCAACAACACCCAGCTCTGCATTGCTTGAGGGAAAAAAATCCATTCATGTCTCACACAAATAGCCATGTGGGGGGGGGACTTCTGGAGGGTGGAAGAGAGATACACTTTTTACTTTCATTATTGTGTGTTGTGTTCTAATAATCTCATTTTCTGCATGTATCTGTCTAGGCAAATAATGCCTTGTTTGACTCCAGCAATGTCCAAGAAAGATCTCTTGCTAAAATACCCAGGGGGTCAAGGCCCAGCAGCTCCTTAAGGGCTCGGTCATGGGGATTTTTTAACGCAGGCTGAAGGCTGGGGAGTCTGTAAAACCTGTAGTCAGTTCAATCAAGAACACATTCATCTCTATTCCTAACAGCAGAAATGTGTTCCCAATCTCCATTTTTTTTTCTGTGTGCAAATTTGCCCACATTTTAAGGTTTAGTTCTGCTTTTTTTTGGTGCTAGCATGGCATGAGCCCCAGCAAAGGAGGCAGGAGCTTTTAAGTGCTAGAAAGATCAAGATGATATGTGAACAAGGTGATGTTTTTATCCACTGTGTGTTGTTGGGTTGAAAGGGCCAGGATTGTGGGTCCACGCTGAATTTAGCCACTGTGCTGGTAGTTGTGACCAGCTCTTCCAGTTCTGGGAAGTGAGTTTGAAACCTCTTTGCATGGTTGATGGGAGCAGGGGCATTTAGCATCATTGGGCTGCCAGTGAAAGAAGCTGTTTTGGGGCCTGGCAGGCCAAAAACTGTTCCTGCCCATGGCCAAGGAGACCCTGTGTTGCTTAGTTAGCTCTGTCTCTTTAGTGCTATGATCCAACTCCATCGCACGCATCCTTCCCACAGCTGGTGGGAGTCAAAGTGAGGAGGCAGTTAGTGGATTAGGGCAGCAGAGTGAAAACCATTTGGCATTTCTATCCTGATTCTTCTGGGTGCCTTTAATTAGTGTGATGGCTCTGCACGCGATTTTGCCATGTTCTTTAGCTCCCCCGGTTAGAATAATTATTCCCCAGCGCCTTTTGTTCCAATTCCTGATCGCTTTCAAAATCTCCCGTTAAAAGCCATTAAATCCATAATGTAAAGTGAGAGTGAATGTTCAGCAGCGTTACGCTCAGCCCCACACGTGTGTGCACACATGCCAGCCCCCTCCTTGCATGCATCGTTTGCCCCTCATGTGCTGTGCTGAGGTGCCCCCAGCCCTGCTTTCCACTCACATGCTTCCTTAACTGCCATCCCACGTGCGCTGGGCTGTGCACACCCTCTCCCAATTCTGCACTGGCACCCTTGCTCTTTATTTCATCTCCACATGGATAATTCGGCCCCTGAGTTGCCCTGTCTGGGCAGCTTTTCTTTGGAGAAGCACAATATGTAGGTGAGGACACCCTCTTAGCTGGAACTGTTGTCTGCTGCGTTGTAGATTATGGAGAGGAGAAAAAAATCTGTATTTTTTTTATGTAAAGCAGTTTCACTTCTCAGGTGTGACATTCTTTGGTAGAAGGAAAATGACTTGTGGACAGTTTTTCTGGCAGTTCTGAGGTTGCAGTGCCTCCTTGTCCAGTGGTCAGGGAGCTTGGCCTCTTCTCTGTTGCTCTCTGTCCCTGATCTCTGCTGATACTCGATCAGCACATGCTGGTGACACAAGAGGGACAGACAGACACAAAGGCTCACGAATAATTAGATGCTGTGAAATAAGATTGGGATGAAGTGTTTGAATGGCTTGTACAATTTCATGACTGGATCTGAAAGTCTGTCTCTCTCTCATCAAAAGTGAAGCTGCATCAGGGAAGGGTCTGGGAGTCATGTAGTTCATTAAGCTTGGAGCTAGCTTCCAGGGGGGAAGGGGAAAAAAGAAAAGACAGAAAAACTGCCTGATGGCAAAGGGCTGCAGAAGAGAAACCCTAGTCCTCCTCCCTCTTTCTGATGAGGATGTCTAATGCACAGTAGCCGTGCATTTTTGGCTTTCAGCTTCATCTGTACTCTGTGTGACGTGCAGCACTCTGTTCTGCGGCATGCAGCGCAGTGTGGAGCAGGGCTGGTCCTAGGCGTCAGGCTCCATGGCTCCTGCAGGCCCCAGGGTGGCCAGCTTGGGGACTTTCTTCTCATCTCATCTTTGCTCTGCTGGCTGCAAGGGGAAAGGGCCTTTCCTTGCATTTCGAACCCTTCTCCGCCACTGAAACATGCTGTATTTAATGTGTGCTCTGTGGGAGTGATGCCTCTTCTCCCCTCCTGCAGCATGGAGGCCACCACAGATATGTGCAACTTGTTTAGGTGGCACTGTTTGCTGTGGGACAGCAGGCTCTGCTCTGTGTGAGGAAAGCACAGCCTACCCTGTGCCTGAGGTTGTGTGTTTTGAGCTTGCCACCCACCACAGGTACCAAAGCAGAGTCTACAAATAAAAACTGGAGTTGAGAGTCCTCCCCTGGAAAGTTGAACAACACTAATGTGTTTTGCTGCAGATGAAAACTTCTTTTGAGAACCAGCTAGTGGGGCAGTTATCTAGGGAGGAAAAAACATGATATTAGTCTTCATTTGCAGAACAACTGGCAGAGTGGGAGCACTGGAGAAACACAGATGAAGGGCAATAGCACCGGACCATGCAGCATCCAAACAAGCAGCCTAAAAAATCAACAAAACCTCATTCTTCAAAGTGCCCTGCTTTTTTACTCTCTGCTCTTCCTCCTTCCATTTATAACTCCTCCGTGATGCTGTGCATCTCCTGGCCTGCTGCGATCTCTGGAACACCCCACTTCTAAAGCCCTGGTTTCCATCCTCAGTTTGTAAACTCTGTTAAATTGCATTTTCCCCATAGGAATCTCCCCCTGACACTTCAGGCTCTCTGGCTTGTGTTGCTCCTGGGCTTCTTGGAGGGCAGCTCTGTTTTTTCTAGACAACACAAGGCATCGCTGGAGCAGATGGCAAAGAGGCTTGAGCACACCAGGATCTACCCTGGGCCAGCCTTGATTAGCTCTTCTGTCAACCTCCTGCTGTCCTCTGAGGAACTGCAGAGCGTCTTGGGCACTGTCTCTTGGGCAGAGAGGGCCCCAGCTGTAGACTGCAGCAGTTGTGGGCTTCCCCGTCCACCGAACACATCCCAGTTGGTGTCTGTTCTTTCACCCCAGCCATCTGGCTGTCCCAAACCCTACTGTCCCAATTCCAGAGTGCTGGGGCTCCTGGTGAGGGCTGGTGGCCGGGAGTTGGGGCTTTTGCCCGCTCTGTGCTTATGCCCAGGGACCTTGGACAAATCATATTCCTGTTCTGTGCCATAGTTTTGCCATCCGTATAATGAATATAATAGTTCCTGCCTCCCAAGGGAGTAAGAAAAGCATAACAAATTAATGTTTATGAAGTGCTCACTGGCTGAGAAGTTTATAAGAGGGCTCTTGCTCTTCTAACTCAGGGGCTTCCCTTGCTGTTTAGCTCTTTGATGTGGCAGTCGATGGTACTGGTGGATCAACTGTACCATAATTGGAATTAATCAGCAATTAAGGAACACAAGCCAACCAGATTCTTTCCCAGTGGATATTCATTTCTGGGCAAATTAGTCAGTGGTTCCAGTAACTTTGTAAAAATGCTTAGGATAGCTATTCCTATCTAAAGTGGCTGGGAACAGAGGCAATATCAGAAGAACACTGATACCTGTCAGGCAAAGTGGAAATGAGAAGCTCTTGTAAAACTGTGCACGGTTCCTAAATTGGCAGCACTCTGAGGACTGACTTAAAAAAAAAATGACAAAAGAATTTATTTGAAAAGCAAAGTGATGAAAATGATGTTTTCCTTTTTGGGATGGGATCTTTCATGCAGGGTCCCACGGGCTTTGTGTGGAGTGCAGAGGGAAGGCACCGCTGTGAGAAACGGGGACCCGCGGAGGTAGGGAGAACTGTTGTTCCCCCAGGAACTGAGAAGTGCAAAGCAGAAGATTCTTGTAGACCATGCTGCAAGCACACGGAGGAGCAGAGGCAGATCCTGGGCTTTATCGATAGCTTGATAAAGCCCAGGATAGCAGCTACTATCAAGCTCTCATTTGAAAATTGTTTCCTGCAGCTTGTTTTTGCAGACCACCCCAAAGCTTTGCTATGCACCTTTGCATTGTTGTGGGTGTCATGAGGGACAGAACAAAACTGTCCTCTTCACTCAGATACCTTTTCCTTTTCTCTGATCCCATGCAAATGAAATGAGGCAGAGCCTAAGCTCTGTATCCTCTGGGTGAATTTTTTAGGTGCCCATTCCTTTCCCCTTCTCTGGTCCTCTTGCAAATAATTCCACATACTCTGGCTTCAATCTAATGAAAACAAAATCAAGGAGGCCCAACTGATCTGGCTGCTTTCCATCTCACAGTGGGCCTCTCACTGGCTTTAAATAGTTGCACCTCTGTGCAGTCTAGAAAAAAAGGCATTTGTCATGTCTCTAGACAGGGAAAATATCTTCAGCTCAGATCACAGGGCATTTCAGATGCTGCAGTGTAGCATACTTGGAAACAGCTTCTTGGTCAAATTGTTCAACTTTTTTTGTTTCTTTTATATATATATATATGTATATGTATATATATGCATATAGGTATATAATGTTCTTTCTTCTAATACCCTGGTAAATGCTTTCCCACTTTTGGGCTTTTCCTAAGGGGGAATGGTGGGGAATCTTGGAGCTCTGCCTTCTAAGCTATCAGGCTACAACATTTAGTATCTTGGAACTACTCCATCCATGAGGGAGTTCCAGAGAAAACAAACTTATGATCCTGGTTAATATGGAAATGGCTCATATTAATGGAGGCAAAAGCAGAAATATTACGGATACTGGAATTCCTTCGACCAAAGGTTTAATGAATTTGACATAGGCTTAGGAGTTCATTTCTTGGAAAGCCATGAATGCTACTCTTTCCTTGAGGAACATTGTTCAGCTGTTGAGTTTCTGTAGTATTCTTCTTTCCTTTTCTGTGCTCTAGTTAAACTTGAGAGAAATTTGTGCAGAAATGGATTTGTGCAGAAAAGGGATCTTTTGAACTCATTTGATCGCCATGTTTCCCTTGCTTTCAGCCCATCTCTTCCCTTTCTTGATGACAAACACATGCAGTGCTGTGAATCCTCTGCTTGTGATTTTGCAGTTGTGGAGAAGGTGAAGATGCCACAAATCGTAGCTAGAGCTCCATCTAGCACATTCCCTGGAGGTTTCCAATGTCTCATAGGCCAAAGTGGGAGACTTATGTATGAGGTTAGTCATGGAAAAAGAACAAGACAAGGTGAGCTTCCATGAACTGGGGGTAAGGACCCTGATTTCATGAAAATTGAATGTTGTAGCACTCAGAATCCTTCTGTGACTCTTAAAGGAGCTGTATCTACTGGAAGATTGACTTGACATCTCTTATTGATGTGAAATTCTTCAGTGGACTGAATTTCTTTGGGGCAGTTGTCCACTCTTGGTCAATAGCTGGTGGAAATGAAAGGAGGCCAGCCAGGTCCTTTGACTTTACCTTGTGTGGCAGAGGAGATGGTTAATATCACCAGGGAGAACCTCTTGGTGTGATTGTGGTGGCCTTCTGTGACCTTCCCTTCCATGGCGAGTAAAAGCCTTTCAGGCCCAGCTGCATACAGTCTTGTCTGGTATATGTGCTATCTGGTATACGCGAGAGGAAAAGGCAAGGAGAAAGGATTTGGGATATGTGATCCCACACATGACAGGAGACCCGGAGCACTGTGTTGCTTTTCGCTTTGCTATAGACATATCACTTGTCACTTTGACTAAATGGATTGCACTTTTTTTTTTTGCTCTGGAGGAAGGTTAGTTTTGAGGCTTTCCATGCCTTCCTCAATGCTATTCATATTTGATATCTGTGTGTAGGGAATGCTAAAGTGTGCACTGGTTTTTGATTCCCCTATTGTTTTCCTTTGTGTTACAAATTCTTCTGTAACATAGAGGGGTCTATCCCTCAGCATAGGCCTTGCGGATAGCAGAGACGTTTGGCCAGCTTGTTGCCTGTAATTTGCTATTATTTAATGCTTTTTTGTCAGTCACAATATGGCAATCATTTGTTTTTCTGATCCCTTTCCGTAGTAATTTTTGCTGCTGTTATAAAGGCAGCTTCCATCCATCTCTAATCAAGAGTTTTCAGAATGCTGCTGTTGCCGTGTTGGACAGGGCTGCCATGGGGACCTGTGCATCTTTTTTTTGCGTCGTTTTCTGAAGTTCTCAGTATCACATTCCCGTTCTGCTCTTCCCATGTGGCTTTCAGCACTCAGAGATTTCAAAAGCCATGGAAGTATGGTATATTAAATGATTGCAGTCTTATCAGGAGGCAAAGAGGAAGAGGAGGTGAAGTTTACTCTCTGTCTCCTTAGCCTTGCTTTCAGGTGGTGGAGGCTGGTGTGTCCCAGCCTCGCAAGGCGCTGTTGGCTGGCTTGGTGGCACATGTGCATGGGGGAGAGTGGCTTCCACCATGAACCAGGGAGTGGGAAACTAAAGACAACTCTGGAGGACTAAGTGGATGGCTGAGATTGAAGGCAAAAACTGCTCTTATGATTCATTACCTTCAATTTTCTTGTCCTTTCATTGTCACATCCTTCCAGCCTGCTTAGGGAGATGCCCCATCTGCCCTGTCCATCTCAAACTATTAGACTTGCACCCCAGGTCTGAGCTCATATCTCCTTCCCTGTTCTCTGACACTTCCCATACATTTATTCCACTACCATACCATGGCTGTTAGAAAAGACAGACAGCATCGTATTTTAATTTTAGAAGTAATCTCACTAGACAAGGGAAAAGTGCAAAGTTGAATCTGTCAGACCCTTCCTAATGTTGTAAGTCTTCCAAGATACTTTCTCCTTGAATCCAGATATATATATATATTTTTTTTAGCTCCCTGCTAGTCCCTGCTATTTTCAGGATTATACATTGGAGTTTCCCTCCAAATCTATAACCAATATCAAAGAGAATACTTCTCATTGTCCATCTTGCATTGACAAATGTGAAAGATTACAGAAAGGTTTATTTGTTTAAAATTTAACTAGCTCCTTCTAAGAACGTGAGCACTTTTTTTTTTCTAATCTATTTTTTCCAGATGCTGGTAGTTTTGATGGTAGAAAGATGTTTTTTTCCTGGTAGCATCCAAACTCTGAACCTTTTGAGATTCACTCATTCTGTCCCTGGACATCATAGTGAACATCCTTCATCTCATATCTGACAGGGAAGAAGTAAACGTAGCAAGAGTGTTGTTGGTTTCTGCTCCATACAAACCAGAATGGGGTTAAAGTTATGAACACAGTATGGGAGATAGTGGGGAGGAAAAAAAAAAATCAGTTAAGAACCGTATTTTTTCAGATTCTTTGGGCACTTTAAGAATTCAATAGGAGAGAATGACAAAATGACCTATGAAAGAATGCTGGGCTCTGTTCCCAAGCCCACAGTATGTGGGCTCAGCCCCTAAACTTCAGAAACGTAGGCTTCTCTCCTGACACATTCCTTGTCTCTCAGCAATGACCACGTCAGCTATGGAATAATCCCTGCAATCCAGACCCGCCCTACAAAGACTCTGCTGTGAAAGAGCAAAGCCCTTGGTGTTCCCAGCCACAAGACTTGCTTATCTTTCACGTGTCCCTTTGCCGAGGCTCTTTGTCTCCAGTGGGTTTTTAGGAATCTCGCCTGGTGTCCAGCAGAAGTGGACTTGCCTTAATTTAGCAGAGCTAGGATATACAAAGAAAATAAAGCAGGCGGGAGTGCTCCTTTGAGATGCTTGATATTTTTGAGTATAGACTTGATACTGTTGAGCATAGACTTTCCCAACTGTCCTTTAGTGATCATAAAGTATATTTATATTATAAAAAAAACAAAACAGGATAAATAGTGACATTCAGGGATGCCATGTTTATTTGTCTCTCAGTGATTCTGATAAGAAGAGGACTTAGTTTACGTTCTCTTTCCCAAGAGTCAGCACTTTAAACTCTGCTTTGGCTCTAAGAGTTAAGCTAAGCTCTTTCTCACTACTGACATTTCAGCACTTGGAATTTGTCTACAAATTTTGTTTATGATATATGAGCTGAAACTAAGTCTAGCTCACTTTCCCATGTGGATCAGCTCTCTGGGGCCTCTGGGAGTAATAGATAGTGTCCCTGAAACAAGCTTAAACAGTTCCAAAGCAAACAAAACGCTTTCTGCAATCTCAGGTTCATCAGAAGAGGCATGCATTTGAGGAGCAGATGGAGTAAGATAGAACAGGAAAGAAATAGCAATTAGAAATAGAAAAAAGTACAAAGAAGAAATAGGAAAAAAAAAAATCCTTTGATTGACATAGATTCAGTGTATAAAACTTGCTGTTCCTAATCTAGGGGAGGGCACCTTCCTATTGAGGCTGGCAGGGTCAGTTCCCAAAGACATCCACATTACACTATGCTGCTCTAGCGATGCCAGACTTGGACAAGCTTACTCATTGTGTTGAAGATCTCCAAGTCACAGGAGGAGCAAGAGAGTTTTCTAGACCTTAGAGCTACAACGTAGTCAAGGCATCCCAGTAATTTTCAGTTACTGTGACTCAGATTAGAGCAACCCCAAGGCTACTGCCCTGTATGTCTTTGTCCTGGCAACTCAATGGATCTGAATCAGGAATTTTGAAAAAGTGACATAAAAGTTTCTTTTATGTTCCAAGTATCTGATCTGAACTAACATCAACCTCAGTGTAGCTTTATCACTGCCTTCAAAGATATATCCCTATTCTTTCATGTATCATTTCTGTCTATTGGGATGACCTCAATCATAGAAATACTATTATAAATAAATTTCTGAGAAAGTAATGTAAAAAGTGATGAGCTGATACAGGAAGTGACATATAAGAGTCTTTTCTGTGAAGGCTTTCACGACTTAGCGCAAAAGATGACAGCAAACAATGGTAGATTCAAGTCAGGAAGAAAGCTGAACATCAGGTTATGTCCTAAGAGCAAACCAAAATTTGCCCTCCTTGAGCCTGGCCTTCAGGCCTAGACCAGTCCTGCAGGACTAGGCATCTCAGCAGGAACATTCGCTCCAGGAGCTCCCGTCCATCCCTGCAGAACAAGTTTGCTGCCTCCTGCCCAGTGGACTATTTTCTTAGAAGTCTTGAATATTTGCACTTAGCTTCAGAAAATAATTTTCAAGTATTGTGTCTCTGTTAAAAACAGAATCACAACAGATTTCCCTGGCTGTGGCATTCTACAACAAGGGCATTTTGAAGAGATAATTAATACAATCCTTGAAATATTTTATTTGCCCTGAAATGCCTAGGGACTGAAAAAATATATGGAAGGGAAATCTTCCACAGAGCAGAGGCTGTGCAAGGAGATGCCTCCAATCTGCCGCTCTTGGGACGGAAAGGGCAGCAGGAGCTAGGGAAGCCTACGGGGCTTTGAGAGTCAGGGTGCCCCAGCCTCTCAATGAACTCTTCTGCTTCAGATATATCAAGCCAGAATGAAAGAATTATCAGAGAAAGATAGATACAGGAGAGGTCCTCCACTCTCCTTGCTCCTTGGCTGTGGGAAAGATGGTCCA